>JABEVN020002281.1:0-21968 GCA_013146195.2 Codonopsis lanceolata
CCCAAAATTATTCAACGTTCACATGCATTAATTTTATGCTTATCCTTGAAGGTTCAAACTTCTAATTGCTTGAAGGTTTAAACTTCTAATTCTTTCTAAGTTGTCCGTAGGTTAGCGGTTTGATTGTGATTCATGGACTTTGCTTTATCTAACAAAATGAATTAAAAATACGTAATCTTATTTCGTTGTTGAGTTAGTCTTGTACTTATATGGTTGTGAGACATTTTTATCATTGTTTTTAGCAAAGTTTCCTAAGTGTGTGCAATTAGTTCACACATTAGGTGCACATCTGTTTCAATTCTTTTCTCCCGGTAAAGGTTATTTAGATTTTATCAATTGTTGCCCAACTTTATTATTTTTGTTTTTTGTTTTATGAGTTACTAATTGTTTTTGTTTTTGTTTGAATACTAGATGTCAGGCACAGGCACAGGCGATGGTGATGGTCGAATACATGTACGGTTAGGAAAACGGCTAGATGTTCAAGAAGATTGTGATGAATGTACTAGCATATTAGCCGATAGACGCGTGACAGCATCGTCACAATGGAGAGCTGAGAGTAGCATGTCACCCCCACAATCTCCGTTGGCGATCATGTGGAGACTCCATTTGTGCCCATGATTCGTATTCCACCTAGTCAATTAGGTCCTTTGCCAATGTCCGAGATGATGCGGGTAGAGGCTAAACCGAGGATGAGGGGGGCTATGCTTCAGTCGGGTGCCTCGGGTGTTAGTGAGATGGCTGGTTCCAACACGATGACTGGGCAGGTGAATGGTCTTATAAGTGCTCCTATATTTAGGTCACTACATCAACAATTTTCTCACGAGACACCCGACCATGAGGAGGTCGAGCACGAGGGAGGGTAGGAGGTCGAGGCAGAGTAGAAGGTCCTGGTCGTGGTAGACAAGGAGGGGAGGGTGATGTTGGTGACGAAGATGGTTGGAGGTTGACCCATTCACTTCCAAGAGGGCCTACTATCCCTAATGTGTTGACTAGATTTCTTGGCCATGTTGCACATGTGATATGGAATGACGAGATAATAATTTATTATTTTATTTAGATGATAATATTTTATTAATTTATTTTCATGTTGTTAATAGTGTTGTAGGATTGATGATATTTTGTTATGTTCAATAGGAGAGAGATGTGCTGGCTTGTCATGGCTCAGTCGATGCCTATCATCTTGGGTATATCGGATCCCTTACACGAGCTCATAGGTAAAACATGTTTATATCATTTGAAGGATTGCATGTTTCAGCACTTGAACATGCCACTCATATCTGCATTTTTTAGCGATGGCAACCGGAAATGAACAACTTCCATTTACCATTCGAAGATATGACACTCACACTACATGAAGTGCACTACATACTAGATCTCCATGTCCAAGGAAATCCGTTATCTCTTATACCAAATTACCGATATACGCTTTGTCAATAATACAGGTTGGGAATATCCTAAGGATGGCTTCGTGTGAGATTGAAGGCGACGTGAAGTCGGTCAGGGTTAAATTCAAGGTTATGTATGAACGTCTTTCTCCCCAAAGATACATCTTGATACAAGAAGCGATTGGGTATTTATTTTGTTTGTTGGGAGCGACCATCTTCATGGACAAGGCGCAACAAAATTAATATGCACGATCATGTTCTGGCGCATTTAGCTAACGTTCCCAATTATGCTTGGGGTGCGGCTACACTAGCTTATTTATACAACGAATTGTCGGGTATGACTTTGTTGCAGGTATGTAAAATAAAGTTTTAAGGTTAATATATGTTATGACTACATGGTTTTAATTACGTTCTTTATTTTTCTTATATTTATAAATTATTATTTGTTCTAATTACACTTTGTTTACATTATATTATGTAGGTTGGATCTATAAATATTTTCGGACTTGACAAGTAAACTTGATCATGGGCCCAGGCTTGGATCTATGAATATTTTCTAGACTTCTTACCAAGTAGAAAACAATCATGGGCTCCAAAATTCCATCTTTGCCACATTAGCCATGTATTCGGCCTCAATTTGGGAATTAACTATATCCTTCCACCTCTTACTAAACGCCCTCAAATATTTTTTAGTGAGAGTCGGCCACAGGAAATACCTCTCTACATAACCTTCACTTTCCACCCAAGAGATAATTTCAATCAATTTTTTTTGTATTTTTTCTTTTATTCTCATCACAATCACCGCCGTATCTATAATTGCCACCTATCTCACAAGCAAGCCATATTTTACGTGATTCATCATTGTGTACTTTTTGTCTCTTAACAAAGAAACATATTTTCTCCCAGTATTCGGTAGCTCTAACCTAAGCTTCAGTCTCATTTCGATCTTGAAATATTTTATTAGTTTTGAAAAATTGTGACACATCTCGAAATTGATGTTGATTCGGAAACTGATAATCCTGTCTGTAAACAAATAAAAAATAGTATAGTGGGAGAGTCTATTGTTGAAATTGATGAAAAGGGGGGCGATAGAATGTATATGATCATTGTTCTCCTATTCACTTTATTTTAACATTATGAGGATTGTTGTCCGAATTCTCATTGTCATTAGGATTCGCATTGTCGTTGGGATTCCCATTGTTGTTAGGATTAAAATCCATTGATGAGTAAAATTTGGTGTGAGGGACTATTGTTGAAATTGGTGAAAAAAGGGAAGCGAAAGAAATAAATGTTATTTTTTTTACATAAGGGTAATTTGGTGATTTGGCTTTTAAGTGGGTGCGACGTTTAGTGTTTTTAGGGTGCAACGTTTAGGGTGTACGATAATAAATAACACAAAAAAGATCACAATTTATTAAAAAAAATTATACTTTCTATAATTATATTCTAAATATCATTTTTAACATCTTTCTCTAATATTAATAGTATTAAATGAGAAATAAAATAAAAATAAAAAACCGTTTGTCATTACTCTTTTGTATGTTCTTATAATATATTTTTGTGAATATTGCAATTAATCTAGCTTATTCTAAGATGCATTTGTTCTTGTAATTGCCACTTTTTAATGAATTCAAAATCATTTACTAATATTTCGAGATATAAAAATAATCTCACATTTTGAGCGAAGATGATTAAACTTATAGTTTCATGTACTAGTATATGGCAGGCCAACCTGCTTGACCCATCTTCTAGTGAGTTCATATTTTCTCAACCAAACCCACCTCTTTGAAGTGGTGGAACGAGCTAGCCTAACCCATTTCGACAACTCTAGTTGTGGAGTATAGTAAGAAATTGGAAAAATTGTGGGTCAGTTCACTTTGTGAAATATTTAATCGCTAAAGTACATTTTTTTAAATCAGAAAAAAGTCACTTTTGAACGCGAAAAGACTACGTTACCCTTAATGAGCATGAGACGTGTGTAATAGATGACTAGCCTTGGATCCTCGTGACGACCCGACCGGATTCAGGCGGAATCCCAAGGCGCGCTAGGGCAAGGCAAGAAGAGGACAAGCATTTATAAATCAGTAGTGCGAGTCGGACAGTCGAGCTAACAAGCTCGAACATAAATATAAGACCGTACTAAAATACGGGTTTACAAAATTCAAATATGTGGAAGCGATAAGGAAAAGAAATCTCGAGTTGTGAAGCTCGAAACCAAGGCCAAAGAGACCAAGAGAGACATAAATCTCACGAAGGGGAAAAACAAAACTCGCGTGCCGCAACATTGCAGACGCTTGACAAACCATCGGCACTCCAGGACGGCGTTTCAACAGGAACCAACCTGATATAACAATTACTCACGGCTAAAGCATACCGGGGTTAACCAACAATGATAGCAACTAGAATAAAGGAAAGCCCCAATGCTACTACGTCCCTGGGAGACATCTGAATATAAAAACTAAGACTAAGAACAACGGCACGACACAACACATCGGCCCAAAGAAGAAATAATATCAAAACTCAAGTATCTACCCGACCGTAAAGTCTAAATAACCTTACAAGATATCGGTTTCACAGGAAAAGCAAGGTACATAAACAAATGACGATGCTAAAAGGAATAGAGCTCCACAAGAAACTACTCGGGGGAGTCGGCTGCTACAATCACGAACCACACGATCTAATCTCGATTTATCGATCAGCTGCGATCTGCTATAGTCACGATCTACTCAGCCTCAATGCGGCTATCAATAACTGCACACTAGAAGGCAAGGTACGAGGTGAGTCAAAAGACTCAGTACGCTACTACAAAACAATATAACATAAATGAAACATTGTCATGAAATCATGTTACAACGGCGAAGATCTAGTAAGTCGAGTTGTACTGTTCAGAAATCATTCCTTTGCCAAACTACCAAGATGAACCAGGGTGAATCCCCTGTTCATAAACAATCAAGCAAGTCAGGAGGCAAGTCACAAGAATCATCATAATTATGGACGTATATCTTAATATAGAACATCTCAAGTCTCTCATAGAATAATTAAGTAGAAGTATGCGTATTTATATATATACATATATCAAATCTCTCATAGGATCATCAGTTGTAGGTGTATAAACTCGTTTTTATACCTAATAATTCATTCATGGAATTTATCCTTTAAAAGCATGCATATATACATATATACATATGAAGACAATCATGGGATAATCAAGTAGAAGTATGTATATCTACATATATACATATCAAGTAGTTCTCAGACTCATCACGAATATCAAACAATCAAGAACAAGTACATATAAGCACTTAGCTCACATATTCATGGTAGCACTTTGATTTTACATAAGTACTAGGAGGAAATCCACATATAAGTGGATATGATATAAAACTGGTGCCGTAACGTAGCTCTGCAATATAAAATGTTATAGAACATCTTTGTCGGATATACGAGATGGTACATCGACAAAGGATAGTATTATTCCAAACGCCTAATGGTTACACAAGGTACTCTTCTCCAAAGTGATCAAGAATGGAGGGGTTTGCACGTATCGTGGCAATCCATCACTATCACGAATCTCGATTCGTAACGGTGATGTATCGTCAACCGTGGAAGACATGACAAGACAAGACAAGTACGCCAGCTGGACTTAATGGGCGACAAGTAAATGTTTACTTATCAATCATGAACATGTAGAGGCTCAAGTTTGACCAGAGCGAACTGATCCAAGTCAAGTAAATGTTTACTCATTTAAGAAATAAAGTAAGGACGAGCACGATAAGAGCGATCTCATCCAAGTCAAGTAGGCATGTTATACACAAGCATGAACATGAATTTAATCAAGAATCTCAAACCTCGTATTCTAGTTAAGCGGATTTGAGTCGTAGGATCTCGTTCTACGTTTTCATTTAAGGCGTTGCTAGGTTCTCGCTCCATTTAGGAATCCTAGTTCATAAGTCACTAAGTAAATGCGAGTTGGTAGCCTAAGTTGATTCCGAGTTCACAATTCCACTTGTTAATGGAATACAATTTAAATACAAGTCGGGAAATCAACACCAATAAAATCACCAAGTAATCAAAGGCAATATATGTTTGATAAGTCATGTGACGACCCGACCCGGACCCCAATGCGAGATCCCGAGTCGCGCCGTCCAAATAGACAAAATACACAAGCATGCACAAGTAGGATTATAAAATTCATGTGGCGCAACATCGCATACGAACAACAACTCGGCTACACTTGGCCGGAAAAGCAACTAAAAATAAACAAGTCTTCGGTAGGAACCAACTACTCCTACAATATTAACACATGCTTATAACCTCAACGGCCACAACATGCCGGAGACAACAACAACAATAATAATTTAACGAGCTTTAGCGGAAGAAACTGTAGCGAACCATAACATATAAACAGGCTCGACATATAAGTCGGCATACCAAAAGATTACAAGTGTCAAATATTTAAGTTACTACAACATCAAAAACCCCAAGTCAAGTCTAAGTGACTTGCTTCCCAACGTCCTTGCCAAAATAAAAGATTAACTAATAAAAGTCCAAAAGAGCAACCTTGCGAATACAAACAACCAAACGTGAATCAAGCGAGTCTATCCCGGACCGGCTCCTCGGCTCGGATCTAAGGAAACAAAACAAACAAATAGGGTAAGTCGAAAGACTTAGTAAGTTACTACAATGCATGATCATGTTATAACATGGCATTTATCACAATTATAGTTCACGTTCATCATATAGCACTTAGCACTTTATTCACGTAAGTGCAAGGAATAAATCATACAAGTAGGATATGATATAGGCACGGCCGCTTCGTAGCTCCTGCAAAATAGTTTGTTAACCCAATATCGTGACTACGATGCTCGTGACTTTGCATCGATATACCGAACTCCGCCGGCTAATAGCAGCCATGGCCTTGCGTATTGTTACGGCAAGGGCTACTTCCCCATTGCGGCCTACAATGGAGGGTGTGTGAGGTCCAGTGCGGCGATCCATAGCGAGCACGAATCTCTCAATTCGTGAAGGCTATACATCGTCCTACCCTGACATAAAAATCAAACCAAATAATGCCAGCTGGACTTAATGCAATGCACAAGTAGATATTTACTCGTAAAGACCAAATAATGATCGAATTCGACAAGAGCGAACTCGACCGACCAAGTAGGGTATAAATCTCTACAATAAATCAAGTCAAGGAAACTAAATGCTCATAACCAAAATAATCATAACGGGTTCGATTGCACATAATAGACTCAACTTAAAATTGAGTAAACTTGACCAAATGGTGTCCAAACTTCGTAGGGATTTAAATTAGGGTTTAACATGTTCAAATCTTCCCTAGAGTCGACTCCGCCGAGTCTTTACTAAAAATTCCCAAATTTAGGGTAGTTGAAGCTATGTGCTTCATAACTCAACCTAGTTCATTAATAAGTTCTTCAAGGTCATAATTTCACCAAAGCTTAATAGTGTGATACATGTTCATCATAGAGTCCAATAATGAGGATAGAACACATACAACATACAACATATCATGTAAGCTCAATTTAGGCCATTCTCACATAACAACACTTCCATCAATAAATACAACACATGTTCCTAACATGTTCAAAACCATAAATAAACAAGATGCAAGAGTTTTATAAACTTTCATAGACAAGAAACCAACCTATACATGCTCCTAGCAAGTTCATAATTTTCAAAATACAAGTAGAAGGCATAGGAAGCATATATGTGTCCTCATTGACCTCAATCACCATAGGCTTTGTTTCCTTAGGGTCAATGAGAACTAAAAGAAGAAGAAGAAGAAGGTAACTTACTTTCTCTACACCAAAGAAAGCAAAGGAAGAAACCAATCGGATGGAAATGCTCTACTCTTTGAGCTCTACACCTTTGATGAAGGTAGCTTGGGCAAATGGAGAGTGGATGAGGGAAGATGGAGATGAGAGCTTCAAGAAGCCATGGAAGAACCTTGAGAGAGAGGAAATTCGTTTGTTGAGAGTGGAGGTGGGAAATGAGGGTCAAAATCTGATTGCAAGGCTTATATTGGCCTATATTTTGAGTGGGACGAGTGTCAAACCAATGTGGTCCCTTTCCAAGCTGATTTTGTGGCTTAATTGGTCACTAATGCACTCTTAATCCATCATTAAAACTAGTTAGGGATGTTAGGACATAAGTGAGGAGGGTTAGGGAGGTTTAGGATAGGTTTAGATAGGGGGTTAGGGGGTACAAGTCGTCCAATTCCAAAACAGGGGAAAAAAATCCCGTAGTGTATCAGGATGTTGAGGCGGGCGCCTTAGCCCCTCCCAGGCGGGCGCCTCAACCTCTGAGGCTGCCTTCCAGTTCAGATTATTTTGCAGTTGCTCTCAGCACTTGAGGCGGGCGCCTCACAAGATGCCAGGCGGGCGCCTGGGCCTCTGAACCTCCAAAACTAGGTCTAAACTTGTCCTAAATGGTCCCAAACTTATGGGCAACCATTCTAGGGTCTAACCCAACTCAAAACAAGTCGGAAACGCACCCGAACAACACCCGGAACAAGGTAGAACAAGGTTCGAATCACGCGACGAATGGTTAACGAATCAAACTACAATCAAACACCAATCAAACTAGAATATCTTGGACATGAAAGAAACTTGTTTCAACATGGTTAAGACCTGAATATAAAGCCAAGAACTCAACGAACACTTCGTACGACGAAATAGAAGCAAATACGAGCAACGAGGGGAATCACTAAGGCCAAAATCAAAACGATCGAACCGGCAATTCAACAAACAAACTTACGCGATTCTAAACATGTTAAGAACTTCAAGAATGATTTATGAATGATTCTAAAACATTTATAAACTAGGTAAACATGCTCACAATAAACAAGAAATCAAGAAGACAAACATACAATGCACATGCAAGAGTACGGGGCGTTACAAGTCATATTCTCAAATGCATACAAGATACAAATCTCAATAAAGGTAGGAATTATGCGTTTAGTCCTAATCTAAATCAATCATAGAATTTCATATTCTAGTATACAACCAAGCTAAGTTATTTACTTAACCATTAACCCATCATATATTGACCAAGACTACTTTGTTAGTCTAGGGTAATTAATCAACAATGTTATATTCACTACAATATTTCTAGAATGATAAATCATTCTATAGTCTCAACTCATTAAAGTTCATGTTAATTCATAACTCATTCTGCTCAGCCATTTTGTAAAATCGACCAATAACTAATCATAAATCTAAATTTCATGAATCTTACATATCCCTAAACTAGGATCTTCAAACTATAATTTAGCCTTTTAAATCACTTCATTCGGATTTATATTCATCCAAATATAGTCACTTCAATTTCATGATAATAATCTGATTTCATGCTATTACACATTCTGCCCAGTCAACTTGTAAATACAACCATTAATTCGTCACAACTCCAAATTTCATGAATTTTATATATTCAGAAATTAGACTCTTGAAACTATAATTTAGAACTTTAAAGTACTCCATTTGGACTTGTATTCTTTAGAATGCAATCACCTCAATCCCATGGTAAAATCTGCTTTCACTATGACAGTCTCACTGTCGCATCCATGATTCGTGACTGATGAAAAATACTTCCTTAACTCTAAAATTAATGAAACTTTACAGGGAGTTACCTAACATGTATAGGTATAACATATTCAGAAATCGGAAAATTATCACGGACGGAATTGCTACAGCATTTTTCGGAAAAATGGCCAAAACAGGGACTGCACCCATTTCAAAATCTGTTTTCTTTTTCTTGCTTCCTAAATTCTCAAACAACTTAATTTTGTTAACTAATAATATTCTCATGCTAGTATCACCCAAGGACTTCAATTGGAGTCCTAAACCTAATCAATACACAAAATCACCAATTCCTGTCTCACCCGACCAAATCTCGAAATCTCCCAATTGAGACCCGACGAACCCAAAAAAATCGTAGGAATTTATCCTATGGCTCAAAACAACACTTTAAATTTTTAATTAACTCCATTGAGTCAAAATACAATTTTCCAAATTCAAGGGCAATGTATAATTTCGGGATTTATTTTCTTTTGGTTTCTAAACCCAATAACAAGTAATTTTCATTCCTAATTGCTTCAATAAACATAACAAACCCAACAAATTCAACCTCATGTTCAACAACCCCAAACCCCATATGTTTACAAATCAAAACCCATCATCAAGACATATAATAACTCAACAATTCATGGGGAACAAGTCTTTAACACCCTAGCCTCAATTTGAGCTAAAAAGATAAAGTATGGGGCTTAGTCACGTACATATTTCGGCCAACAAACCTATTCGGATCGAAGATTGAATCGGTGGGAAGTGTGCTACTCGCCAAGGGCTTCGCGATGGCGGTCTTGACTCGACGATCGGACGGTCGGATCTCCAGGAATCACCGAAGTTTCTCCATGGGAGCTCTCTCGTTCTCTCTATCTCTCTCTTTGTATCTCACTGTAAGGGTAAAATAAGCATGACCTATTTTAGTCTTGTTTTCACCTTTCTTGGTCATAAAGTTTTGGTGGATATTTGGTAACAAAATCTTTAGTTGCATTTTTGGAAACAAAATTTTTCCTAAAGATTTTTGGTTTTCTTGATCCTAAAGTCTAGGAGTCATTTTTGGTAACAAAATATTTAATTAGATTTTGGTTTTCTTGGAACTAAATCTTAGGAGTTGTTTTTGGTAACTAAATATCTTTGTATAAATCCTAGTCTAACCATGATTCTTGAGTTCTTTGATATTTGGTAATCAAATCCCATTAAATTGGTAAGTTGTTGATTTTTCCTTAATAACTAATCTTTTTCCTTGTAGTGGATGGACTTTTTTTGGGTGTGTGTAGGAAACGCATAACTATAAATAAAGGTGAAAGGATTCGTGCTATGTACAGAACTATAGAGAGAGAGAATAAAAGTCATACAGCCGTGGTCTGAAGCTTAGAAGTTCAGCAGCAGTTTTTCAGACCCGAACTGCAGCAGTCTGCCTGAAGCTGTCAATGTAGCTACATCGGCAGTCACATTGAAGCTCTGAAACTGTTTTTGTCTTCCTATTTTGTTCAAAGGAAGCTAATTTTGTTTCTTCCCACGTTTTGTTTAACTTGTTTATGTGGGGTTTTTGTTCTCCAACACTCATTGTCTTGTGAGAATATTTTTTTTGTGATTTCACATAGTTTTTGTAAAACAATTCATCGTTTGTAGTGAAATCTTTTTGGCCATGAGGTTAGATCTACAAGTATAGGCTTGTAGATTGTTTGGTAAACCTTTGTGTTTAATTTCGTGCTTTATTATTAAGTCTTCCGTTGTTTTTTATTTTTCTGTCTATTGTGACTTCCATTGTAGCTTTTTCACAAGCTACATTGGAAACTGCATTAGGCAGTTTGGAGAATCCTAGCTACTTGTGTTCTTTCAATTGGTATCAGAGCCTTCTCTTGACATCACTAAGAGTTGATTCTGGTTGTAGCCGTGATGGATTCTCAATATGAGAATGTCGTTCGTCCTCCTATTTTGACTAGTGCAAATTATTCTATTTGGAAAGTCAAGATGCGTATCTTCATCAAATCAATTGATGAGAGAGCGTGGCTTGCTGTTCTAAATGGTTGGACTCCTCCCAAAACTACTGATGATGATGGTGATGTAAAGATCACCAAAGAAGCAGATTGGTCTAATAATGATAGAAACATTGCCTCTTTTAATTCTAAAGCCTTGTCTGCCATGTACAAAGCTCTTGATGCTAACACCTTTAGGGTTATAGCCAACTATGAGTCTGCTAAAGATGTATGGCAGGCCCTTCAAACCTTGTGTGAAGGACCTTCCAGTGTTCGTGCTTCTAAGTTAAGATTGCTTACCACTCAATTTGAAAACACAAGGATGAATGAAGATGAAGATATTATGTCTTACTATGCTAGATTACTTGATATGTCTAACTCTGCTCTTGCTTTGGGTGATCCTATCACCAATGATCGTCTTGTTAGCAAGATGATGCGAACTTTGCCTGAAAGGTTTAATGTGAGAATTTGTGCTATCGAGGAAGCTCATGACATTGACAAAATTGGTTTTGAAAGACTTGCTGGCATTCTACAAAATTTTGAGTTAAACCTCAATGAGCAAATTAAGAACAAAGGCAAAGGTGCATCATCTTCTACTCCTTTTGATGATAGTATTGCTTTTCCTTCTGTTGTTGATATCTCTTCTGAATTTCTTGAATTGCATAAGGAGATTGAGAAATCTGATTTTGGTGAAGAGTCAATGGATTTTTTAAGAACAAAGTTTAAAAATATTTTGAAAGCAAAGGGGTAAAACAGATCTCCATCTTCTATCACCAAAACAGTTTTCAAAACTGAGCCAAGCAAATTTCCTCCCAAAGAAAGTTCTTTTCAAAACTCTGAAAAATCTTTTACCGATCCTTTTGCTAAGCAGTCTACATCTAGAAGTAAAATATTGATTCTATTCAATGTAGGGCTTGTCAAGGGTTTGGGCATTATGCTAATCAATGTGCTAATACTTTGAGAAAGAAGGGTTTGAATTTTTCTGCGACTTTGAGTGATAGTGATGATGAAGATCCAGGTGATCTCATCACTCTCACTGCTGTACACAACCCTCCATCTGATTTTGCAGGATTTTCGCCCAATGTGACTCCCAATGTAGCTACATCAGAAGTCACATCAGAAGATGCGTGGGACAAAACGTGATGATCTTCTTGTTCTAACTCTTCGTCCCGAAGATGGTGGAGATTCGAGTCCGAATTCTTTGGAAGGGTACAAGGAATTATACAAGGATTGGGAGAAACGAGCACACCAAGTTACATTGCTTGGTAAGGCAAACGAGTTGTTGAAAAAGGCCAATGAAGATCAGAAAGATTGCATTATAAGGCTGGAAAGTTTGCTAAGCAAAAAGGATGTTGAAATCGAAGGGTTAAAGGAGCAGCTCATTCAAGCAAACGAAACCATCACCAAATGGAATTCAAGTCAACATAAAATGGATGAGATGCTTAATTCAGGTAACTCATCCAAGGTAGGTATTGGTTTTGTTCCAAAAGTGTTTGTGAGAGAAGGAGAAGGCATATCTGAACCTAAACAGACTGCTCAGAATTTTCAGAAGGCAGATTTTTTCGAAAAGCCAAAATCAAGAAAGAAAAACTTTGTTTGTCACTTATGTCATAAGCCTGGACATATACAACCTTTTTGTTTTCTGAAAAAGGCTATATATGAGGATGATGTTAGGCAGGCTTTCTTGACAAAAAATCAGATGCAACATCGAATGAAACAGCCAATGCAGCAATATTGGAAGTCACATTGGAAGTCTCATTCGAAGTCGCATCAGAAATCTCATCCTCAGAAAAATCAAACTAAAGTTTTTAAACAGATGTGGGTTCCTACGGGTAGTAAAGACAAAGGCAGGTCCAAATACTGTGAACCCTTTGATATATGTCCTGGTGCTAAGTGGTTCTATGATGAATCTCCTCCAAAATCTTCAGAACCAGCATCTGAAACCATTGAACATGCACATGATCAGACAGAACCTGGATATTCTGAAAGTTCAGCCAATGTGATTCAGAATGTGACACCCAATGTGATTCCGAATGTAGCTACATCGGAAGTCACATTGGACAAACTTTCGCAGTATTCGTAAAAGCAGTGTTGAGTAACATTCGAAAATCAAATTTGATGATTGCAACCATGACATTCCTAGTCGCATTCAGAAAAACCATCCAATCTCTCAAGTGATAGGTAATATTCATGATGGCATATACATAAGGAGAAGAGGTAAGGTTGATTCTCAAAAATTTGCATGCTTATCAAAATAATTTTGAGAGAAGCCTTAAAACTTTTATGGATGCTCCAAATGATCAAAGATTATGGGCTACACATTGATGTGTTAACCTTGTATTTTGATAACACCCATGCAATTTGTTTAGCACAAAAATCCAGTTCATCATTCTCTAACAAAACACATTAATATAAGACACCACTTTATTAGAGACTTGATTAAATATGGAAATTGTTTGCATTATACATGATGAGATTGAAAATCATCTTGTTGATATATTTGCCAAGTGTCTTGATTTTGAGAGATTTTTCAATCTTTTGGAAATCTCTTGTGTCTTTGTGTGCCATATGATTTTACACTTAGTTAATTATAAAAAAAATTATTAGGCATGATTGCATTTTATCTTTACAGGGCACTCTAGATCATTGTTTCACATATATGTACCTCTTGTGGTTGCTTGGGAATTTCATTCAAAATATGTTGTGATTTTATTGTTATGATTCTCTCTCTCTCTCCAAAATGTTATATCAATGGAAAATCTTAAGTCCACAAAGGAAATAGCTACCTTTTGAAATTTAGGGATGTAGCAATTTGTCAAAGTACTATGGAGCTTAGGCTCTCATGGGTTGATCTTGAGAAAATTGACTCCCTTTAATTGAAAAAGTGTGAAAGCTACTTAACGGAAAAGAGCTACCTATGAACAAGGTTGTGGCACCTTTCTTCTGGGACTATAAATCCTCGGATTTCATGGGTTGATCAAAAAGCAAAGTGACTTCCCTCGGTAAATAGTGCGAAAGGTTTCAAGTGGCATGTTTTTATAGCTTGAAATAAAGTAGAGCTATATTCCTAGGGAAATAAAGTACCTATGGATTTTTGTTGTGAAAAATTTACGATCTTGAGAGAGAAATATGGTTGAGAAAACAAAAAAAAATGCAAAATTGAAAATAAAATCACAATTTTGGCGAATGCACCTTTTAATGCAGCTACATTAGGAACTACATCCTTTGATCTGGTCTTTATCACTTGTGTGTGATTGCATTTTTTATTCTTTTGCCTAGCTTTTAGTTATCATGTTTTTAGGCATAAAATTTTAGGACATGCATTGTTGGTATGGATATTAGCTTGGTGAAATTTTGTCATAAAATAAACTGTGCAAATCAATTTCCAAAAATCTCCATGTTGAAAAATATTTAGTGGTTGTCTAATTTTTGTGGGATACTAAGAAGTATTGAATCTGGATATGATGTGCTTAATTATTGCTAGGGGTGTGATCAAATCTTGGTGAACACTTAATTGTGTTTTTCAAAATCTTTGATTTTTGTGAATTCATAAAAGATGGTTTATCCCTCTTCCTTTTCCGATCAAATAGGGGGAGAGAGATCAAGTGTTTTTGGTGATGATGATGAATCTAATTCCTTGTTAGAGTCATCATGTTTGTTTTGTATGCATGTGATTGCATCATTAGTATGTTCTGATTTGTGCTTAGTGATGATTTCTGATTTCATACCTTGCACAAATTCAGAGGGAGATGAGATTTTCTAACCTATGCATGTTAGATGGTTTGATTGGTGTTGAATAAACACTTGTCTTTTGATTTGACCAGAAAAGTTCAACAAAGGGGGAGATTGTAAGGGTAAAATAGGCATGACCTATTTTAGTCTTGTTTTCACCTTTCTTGGTCATAAAGTTTTTGTGGATATTTGGTAACAAAATCTTTAGTTGCATTTTTGGAAACAAAATTTTCCTAATGATTTTTGGTTTCTTGATCCTAAAGTCTAGGAGTCATTTTTGGTAACAAAATATTTAATTAGATTTTGGTTTTCTTGGACCTAAATCTTAGGAGTTGTTTTTGGTAACTAAATATTTTTGTATAAATCCTAGTCTAACCATGATTCTTGAGTTCTTTGATATTTGGTAATCAAATCCCATTAAATTGGTAAGTTGTTGATTTTTCCTTATAACTAATCATTTTCCTTGTAGTAGATGGACTGTTTTTTGGTGCGTGTAGGAGACGCATAACTATAAATAAAGGTGCAAGGATTCGTGCTATGTACAGAGCTCTAGAGAGAGAATAAAAGCCATATAGCCGTGGTCTGAAGCTTAGAAGTTCAGCAGCTTTTCAGGGAACCGCAGTTAGCTCGTCAAGCCAATGTAGCTACATCGGCAAATCACATTGAAGTTCTCAAACTGCTTGTCTTCTTCTGTTTTGTTCAAAGGAAGCCGATTTTGTTTCTTCCCACGTTTTGTTTAACTTGTTTATGTGGGGTTTGTAGACACCCCAAATTCGTACCCCTGTTTTATATTGTCCAATAAATATTGCAAAATAGACTACTAATTATTTTTTTGTATGTTTTAGGAATAAAGGTACAAAAAAATCAAGAAAATGAACAAAGAAAGAAAAAAGAAAGAAAACAAGAAAACAAAAGAAAATAAAAGAAAGAAAAAAAGAAACGGAAATCAAAAAGAAAAGAAAAACAAAAACAAAAGAAATCAAAGAAAAAAGCAAAAGAAAACAAAAAAGAAAGAAAAAAAAAAGCAAAAAGAAAAAGAAAAGACGGCAGCCGCCAGTCCCCCATTCCATTTCTTAACAACCAATTAATCCCACACTTATATATATACTCCCTCATTCCCAAGCAAGGGAGGACTCTCCAGGACTCTCATTTTAAAAAGCCCTACTCCCCACTACTCTCTACTCTCTCTCTCTCTCTCTCAAACTAAGCTAAGCGCCTCCTCCCCTCACTCTCCCTCACGGCGCACTCTCATCTCTCTCTCAAAACCGCCCCCACTAATTTCTCCCTCAATTTCGAGATCCCACAGTCTCTCTCTCATCATTTTTCCCACCCACTCACCCATAAATACTCCCTCTCTCACCCGCACACACACACAAATATATAAAAACGCACACACAAAAATACACATAAACACATAAACTCAAGCCGTACTCCGCCTCGAAGTAACGAGCTAAAAAAAAACTTAAGTCTAGGTTCCGCCCAACCGAAAAGGCCAAAACCTACCCAAATAAAGCCGTCACTCTACCCGAGTTGACTAGCCCCAGCCAAATCCAAAATCCAAATCCAGCTCAATTCCAGCTCAATTCAAAACAAAAAGACTCCTCTCCCGCAGAGGACGTAGAGCACGGAAGCTCTAAAAAGAACACCACCTCTAAAAGGTAATACCTTAAGCGATTTTTATTTCATTTATATTTTTTTCCTTTTATTTATTTTCAAAAGTTGTATTTTAAATCCGCACAATGTAGCCAATATAAGCCGTGTGTCTTTGCCCGGATTAGATTAGAAAATATTTTGTAAAAGAGCCATTATTATGGCCAAATATTCTTAAATGTGTTTGTAATTATTGGAAGGAGGCGGTCATGAAGTCCGAGAATAATGTAGCCACGAATGTATCTCTGCTTAATTTTCCCTTGTCAAAATAAGACCTTATTTATTTGCTAGATTAATATAACAATGAGCATACTTCACCAAAAACGACCAAAAACGAGATCGAAGGGCGAGTTGGGTGCCTAGCACCTTCCCAACTCGTAACTTAGCCCCCGAACCCGTTTTCTAAAATCTCTCGGTTTTCTTTCTCGGTTTTCCTTTATTTTTGCCTTAAAATAAAGGTGGCGACTCTTAAAACTTTCAGATCCAAGGGCCTCGCAACACCCTCTTTGCACTTTCATGTTCTCCCCTAAAAAGGGAGGTACGGAATGGAGGGTGATGTATTCCCACATCCCGGTATCCCTAAACAAGGGATAACTTGATGCGGAAACCCATAGCTCCCATAGCGATTTGATTGGGCCATAAGGCTATTTTAATAAATCCATAAGTGGGGGCGTCGCAATATCTTTTCTTGCACTTCTCTATTATCCCCGACGTAAAAAAGGGGAGAATGAGAATGGAAAGGTAATGCATTCCCATATCCCGTTATCCACGAAATAAGGGATAACCCGACATGTGGAAACCTTTAGTTCCCATTTTGGATACAAAATCCACTCAAGGCAACCGAGGCACATTCCAACGTGCTAACATAGACAAAGACTCCTCTCGCACTTTGATTTCGTCTTCCCTAAACAAGGGAGGGTGGAGCGAGATCCGCAAGCAGTGGTGTCCGCACCCACGCACGCCACCCCTACGCAACCTCACAAAGGGCGACTCTGGCTGGGGATGTCGTTTTATTTTAAATAAAATGAGGGCTAGACTCATAAAATAAAACCTTTTTTGGCTTTTCTTTGTTTTTGGCCGCAATATGCTCGTTATATTAATTTACGCATTTCAATAAAGTGTTCCCATTACTTACCGTGGCTATATTTGTGGATATGATCCTCCATCTCGGCGGCAGCCTCGCGTTCCGATACACATGCATGTTCGAGAGTATTGAAAAAAAAAATTCAAAAATTCAAAAAAAATATATATATATATAAGGCGGTCTAAGTATATTGGCTGGAAACTCCATTGATACCCTTAAAACATTCTGAATAGGGTGTGGTATCGCCGGAGCACACAACGCCGCGTACTTGGCCGATCAAAAGCTTTCAAACACTATTATATATATATGCATAAAAAAAAATTTCGAAAAATCAAAAAAAAAGGAAAATATATATATATTATATATTTTACAAATAAATTCCGGGCAGCACAACAAAAGAGCTGGGGCTTTACTTCCGGCTCTATTCTCTTTCATTTATTTCTTTCAGTACATTTTTCTTTTTCACTTTATTCTCAGAATCAGATATTTGTACATCTCAAAGATTCATTATGTCATTTTATTTTGGGGCATAGGACCAAAATTTGTAATTAATAGGATAGATAGTTTCCCCACTTTTCTTTCTATTTCTTAATGTGATGTGCTTCTTGCTCGCTTTCAAACTAAAAAGCCGAGAAAATCCACACAAACAAAGAAGACAGCCAAATTTGTTTTATTTTCTATATCTGTAAAATAAATAAAGGCTTTACTACTTTCTAGATACCGCACGCACGTGCACGCATGTAAATATATTCCGAACTTTTACCCTACACCATGGCCAGCCTACCCCCTGCATAAGCCAACGTTAGAATGCATATAGTTTTTCAGACACTTGCACCGACCGGTTTTTGCATTTTTGAATTGTGGGTCAGCCCCTGTCAAAAAAAAAAATCATCAAAAAAAAAATCAGAAAATATATATGTTAAAAAAAAATGCGCAAGTTCGAAAAAATAATAAGTGCGCACAAAAAAAAAATATCAATAAATAACAAACAAGGGCTGATTTATAATTCTCATATGCTCGACCTAGATCATTTCGGATGGTGGATCCTGGAAAGAGTATAGGCCCTTCGCTGGGACCGCCCAAATCGGGAGTCGAAAGGCGTGGAATACGTTGGTCCTATACTCTCTCGGAGAAAGAATCCACTATTCCAGAAAAGTCCCGAGACTCAAAATAAAGCAGGTGTTTATCCGGTCAATTGTAGGGAAAGCAAATAATAAATTAATAATAAAATACTAATAAAAAGGCACGCTGTACTCCAAGCCCAGACAACCTCCATCTAGCCTTCTGATACCTACCAAAATCCCATTTTCCTCAGAGACCTGGCCCGAATTTGGAAACGCAGAGATAGCACTGGCCGGTTGATTCGGGAAGATAGTACAAATCGATCGAGGATATCGCCGATCGAGACGAGGCAGAATCAATTCAGCGGTACGATCCGACCAGATGGCGAGAAAGTGAAAGTACGATCGGCATGGGCATGTGGCTCGTGGGCTCCAGGATATGCTCCGCCTCCGGCGATGCAGGAATGGTTTGACTAAAGGTTGCGCGATGAGTCACGAATGGCTGTCCGGCATGTAGTCTAAAATCTAGTGGTGAGGTGAATTCTTCTCCTACTATTCCCCAAGAAGCATCCACATCTCAGGTGCCTCCTAACCCAACTCCTCAGCCAAATACTAACCCACCAAATACTACCACTATCCCAAATCCCAATCCTCCACCAAGTCCATATTACCCAAATATATATCCTTACCCGCCTTATCCACCATATACTCCCCCAAATACCCAGAACCCACATGACCTTCCTTTTCCTATAACTAACCCACTCCTAAATAGCCCACACATGGACCCAAAAAGCTTTAACCCACCAGGCCAAGTTACTACATATTTACCTCCTAATGATCCTGGTCACCCGGCTGAAGCTACCAATAACCCACCAAACCAAAATCCATATATTATCCAAAACCCAATAACCCAAGACCTTTATCCAACCCAATACCCATATCCGGCCGACCCCGTAATCCTTATAATGCCCAAATTCCATTAACCTGCATTCCATATAATCGTCCCAAAACCCACCATTCAAAATCCCTACCTTCAACCGTAAAATAACCCAGGCCTTCTTAAATCCTAACCAAAAAGATAACCAAAAACCCCCGGCCACCCCCCAAAAAAATGGAGGCCGACATGGAAAATATGAAGGCCATGATGCTTAAGCTCCTTAATAAAGGGAATTTTCTACGCTGGCCCTAACATTGCAACCATCCGCAATACTTCCTCAAAGTTCAAAAATGCCCGACATAGAAAAGTTTGACGGAATGCCGATGCCCCATATCCCATTTGAGATCTTATTCCACCCAAGATGCGCCTGGGGAGCGGCTTTGAAGCTATGGCTTCCACTTTTCACCTCACCCACGGTAGGAGCCGCCAAGCGGTAATGGTTAATGCCGCTCGATAGCGATAGCATTCATGAATACTGGGACCTGATAGCCGAGGAATTCCTTGAAAGGTACAAGGACAACACCGACCTCGAAAATAGAGGACCTTGAATCGCACCCAACGAAGTGCACCCAGCGAAACTCCGCGCCGAAGTTTGCGCCGTGGAAAAGAAAGGCAGCCGGCACCTCTGATTACCCGATCCTGGCCGAAGTCATGCCGGATGTTCATCAAAAACCTTCAACCCATTTACCTGGAACACATGCGGTACACTCCCTACTCAATTTTAAAGAAATAATAGATAGGAGCCCGTATTGATGATGATATACGGACCGCCAATTACAAGCCAATACACATCCTACCTCTTTCCGTTATTCTAAAGGAAAAACGACAAATACAGCCCACACCCGCACTAACTGTCAATGCGGTAGAAATGCATCGCCCCTTTTCTTTTCTACCCAAAACTATGGCACTGCTCCATGGTCTTATGAAGCGGGCATTGTGTCTATCAACACATCGGAGGGAATCGTGGCCCAAATGTAAATTTCGTAAATCAAACCGGCAAGATTATGATGAACCGCAAGCCTCTCGGTCCAAGAACTCTGCAGGGCTAATGGCTCGTGGGAGGGGGTTGAAGCCTTTGGAAAACTATAGGCCACCGAACCCCTCGCCGACAATCGAACCATGCCCAAGATCGCGAGTATCATCGCATACTGGTCACCACAGCCGACAGATGCTACACACTCAAAAATGCTATCCAGATTTGATAGATGATAAGGTGATTGAAAACCTCCTCCCGCACCAAATATAGTCAATAACCCTCTACCTCAAATCAACATGATCAGGTTGATGACGCCTTCCCTGGTATGATAGGCGAGGTACCGATCACGAAAAGCTCCTCGCTGAAGTTTGAGCCTATAAGCCATCAAGTAACTAGTATACTACTTACCGCCCACTTTTGACGCCCGCAGATCTGGTGGACTACTTTGGATATTACCCCTATTCCTTTCCCTAGCCTTACGGATTTGGTCATCTACCAATCCGCTCCCTAAAATTGAGTACCCCTATTCCTTTCCCTAGCCTTACGGATTTGGTCATCTACCAATCCGCTCCCTACAATTGAGGATCTCAAACCCCAGGTCCTCAATAATGTAATAAACCATGTACGTTGTGCTTTTAATAATAATCTAAACGTCTTTGCTTATTTCTTAGTTGCACCTGCATTAAAAGACGCATTAAATAATTAAAATAATGAGTCATTTAAAAGGACCCAAAAGAAAAAAAAAAGTTTGCTTGAGCTTGTAAAGTCAGTAGAGCCAGAGACATCATCAACAGCAACTGAAGACTGATCCACTATCAATCTGGGGCTGGACAAGGAAATCAAAAGAAGTCAGAATCGGCAACTACCTGCAAGGCTCCAAAAGAACACCACTCATGGATCTCATCGAAGAGTTCGTGGACATGCTCGCCTAGTCCTATAAAGATATGTCAGGAGTAGACCCAGCCATGGTTGAACACCGGATCCCCATATATCCGGATGCTCAATCAGACAAAAGCTCCACTGCATCAAGCCAGAATGGTCACTACAAGTTTAAAAAGAAAAAAAATGAAACAGCCACTCGTCAATTTCATTCGGGTAAAAAAAAAAAAAAAAAAAAAGAAAAAAATTAGAGCAAAAAAAAATATATACCCGATCTGGCTGTCCAAAAATAGTGACCATTCCCAAATCCAACAACAACATGCTGAGTTATAGTCAAATCAAAAGCAGCAGGAGACCAAGAAGAGACCTCATCCCTCGGGGACCTCTTTTATCATGTCATGCCATCGGACTAAAAAATCTTTGAGGGGCTACTTATCAAAGGCTGCTACCCCTCTCTTCCACGATGTGTCGTATATTGTCAAAAGAATCCGGTCAGGAGATGTCATACTCCCCACAAGCCAAGAAAGAAGACCTTGTTCAGCCTCCAATCTCAACAAGTTCAAAAGGTATGGTGCTCGATCTACTCTATCCGCAGCCTTCCAAATTCGCTAGTCGAAACCCGAAAAGGGCCTGTAGGCAAAAGTTAGGCAAAAGAAAAAAAAAAGGCCCGTGCTAGGTCAAAACCCGAAAGGGCGC
>JABEVN020002282.1:0-21970 GCA_013146195.2 Codonopsis lanceolata
CCCAATCAAAGGCATACTTTCATAATAAACCCAAATATAATGTAAACATGATTTCTAACATGCTCACAATCCTAGAAACACAATATGAAGAGTAATCATATACATCAATAATCATAGGAGTCATCTACAAATACCCCTAACAAGTTCATACTTCAAAAAATCCCCAAAAATTGGGCAAACATAGCATACAAGTGTTCATTGCCCACACATAGCATGTTGTTTTCCTTAGGGCCATGAACCAAAATCAAAAGAGTAACTTACCTAGCTTGAGTGGAAACTCAAGAGAACACACAAATCTAAACGGTGAAGTCGTTCTTTCGCTGTCTCTGCCGAGAATCAAGTTTGGCGGCGATCTAACGGTGGAATCCTTTGGGATCGGAGGAAGAAGGTGGAGCTAGGGCTCAAAACTCAAGCTCCCAACTCTCTCTCTCTCTCTAACTTGAAGAAGTAGGGATGAATAAATGAATGGTTTACGTAAAATTTGGTCAAGATTGGTATTTATACCCTCCATAAAGAGAAGGGCACAGTGGGATTTCTCAAGTGCAATTAGTGAATGTTAGGAGTAATCAAACACTTAATCAAACTAAATTGACTTCTAATTAGTGTTAGGACTTGATTGGGGGTCTAAGTATGGGTAGTTGAAGGGCTTGTAGGTTTAAGCGAGTAGAATGTAAAACACGCCACAACTCAAAAACAAAGAAAATCCCATTGCTGAGGCGGGCGCCAACCTTACCCGCGGCCGCCTCACCTCTTCTCGCACATTGGGTGCTCTCAAGATTCCGAGGCGGGCGCCTCACTCCATCCCATGCGGCCGCCCGGCTCCCGAACCTCCAAAACTTGGTCTAAACTTGATCTAAATGATTCCAAACTTATGGGCAACCATTCTAGGGTCTAACCCAACTCAAACAAGTCTAAAACACACCAACAACTCGAAACAACTCCGAGCTTAAACCGAAGGGTGCAAACAAGCGTAACCCGGACGACGAACGAACTCGAAATCAAACGAGTAATGAAAGGAGACTTTTAAGGCAAGTCTAAGGGCTAATGAAGAAGCTTAAATACTTCTAGGAAGTTGAATAACAACTTAGGGAAATAAGAATCCCAAAGGAGAGGCGATTACGCGATTCTCGATTCTCCGAACTACGCGATAGACGAACGCTATTTCCAAAACTTCCAAATCTTCGATAGACCTAAAGGAACACCTCCAACTTTGAAGTCTAACACATCTAAACATGTTAATAAACCATCTTAAAGAGGTCTAGACCCAAACCGAGGTCACGAACACAAAACGGAAGTAACCCCTCAATCGGTCAGCATTCGACTATCGGCTGGGTCATTAACTTGTGACTTTAGCAAGTCAACAACTATATGGAGTCTCTAAATAATGTTTTGGTCTTAATATGGTCTCAAACATATCTAGACCCCTCTCGCAACCCAAACATACCGGCCGACAAGGGAAGAGTGCAATATAGCACGCAAAACCGAGACAACGAAGGAATGGGCGTCACATTACTACCTCGCCTTGTTCCATGCAGAGACCATCCTTTGGGGCAAGATTCCCGAGCAAAATAATCGACAACCGACAATTGCAAGTCCGAGGGGGAGAATGAGGATTCAAAGAGTTCAAATATTCGATTGGGAATCGATTTGCCATGATCGGATCACTCTGTATTTCATCCTTCCTTTATGCCCGATAGATAACTAATGACATTTCGGGGAATATCTTCAATGTGTCAACATTTATATTATTAACATCATCGTTACGCGTATAAAATAGTACGTTATATTAAGAATTTCAATAAGAAATCTCACCCCATGCACTGGATACACTTCTTTATTAATTCACCGAGGTCTTTACACTTTCGAATTGTGTAAGGTAGTTCAATGGTTTCATATGTATTGTTCCTACCGTTTATTGAAATTAAATTAATGTTAATCATAAAATATTTATTAAGTTAAAGTTTAAACGATGTGTAAAATTGATATTACCCCGTTCAAGATGTCGCGAATTCAATATTTTCGAGATGTTTGTTTCTTTTTTCTCGAGGTCGCCTGACCTCCTTTGTTTTAGGGTTAGGCAGGTTGTCCCCCTCCAGTTTGTAATTTTCTTTTTCTTTTTATATATTATTTGCAGGGTGTGGTTCCGTCCCTGTTTCCTAAAAAAAAAATCATTTGGATTCAATTCCGCATGTTTTGTGATAGAGTCAAATGTGTATCCGATTCCAAAGTGTTGATTTTGAAGAGTTGATCCCACAATTTGTTCACGATATCATTTTGGTACAACGGGCAAAGTTTGACGAAAATCCCCACCAAGTACAACAAGAATTCCAATCGAAAGGGTTAATGTTATCACGAACATCTTGAAGGGTGCGATCCACGGCCTCAATGCAATGGCGATGTTGCATAGGGACCTCATCCCATATAATCAATTTCGTCTCCCTAAACAATTCCGCATGAATTGATTGTTTAGTGAAGGAACATATGATGTCTTCCAACACATTCAATGGTAGACAAAACGTAGAATGCGCAGTTCTACCGCCTACCAACAACAATGATGCAATTCCAGATGATGCAACACAAATGACGATATGACCAAGGCTTCGACAAGATCCTCGCAATGGTGTTGTATAAAAATGTTTTGCCTGCAAAGACCCCCATTCAAAAAAAAGGTCCTTCCATGACTCAAAACCATGAGATTACAACTTCGAAACAGCAGTCGTTGACCGTCATTCAAACAAATTTTTCTTTCTCGCACCATTGTGCGAGCATCGTATCGGAGTTGTCTATGTTCCCACAATAGTCTATTGTTTCCTGCTATTTGTGTCCAATTTTCATTTGGGAGGGGCATCAGTGAAAAATCTTGTAAACTTTTTCCAGATTCTTGCAATATTTCGTTCAAGAGATGCAAACCATAATATGTTACTTGACAATCAGTCGGATTTGTAATTTTGAAATTCGTACGCAATTGGTGAGGAAAATCATCACATATATTTATTGCAAACTTATTCCACAACTTGTCAGGCAATATCGGAGAACATTGTGTTAGAATAAGGGCAAAAATCTTCTCAATTGGTATCCAGTCTTCATGACCGAAGCTTCTTCTAAATATTACGCCCATTCTTTGTCATCTTCTAAAAGACCCCGTTGAACACATGCATCTTTAAACGTATCATATTGAATACCATTGTATGTGCGTAAATTTTCCCACGATGTCGGGCCTTTCACGGTAATTAGTAATAGTCGGAGGTAAAATCTCTCTCCACTCGAGGGGCTAGCAAAGTATATTCTACCAATAGCATTGCTTGGATAGTTGGGATGCTTTCATTTCCAAAATTTTTTATTCCAAGTGTAATTATGTGGCATTTGTTGATATGTTAAATCTCGGGCCATTCTATTACAGGCACAACAATTAAAAAAAGCCATTAATTTCGTTACTTTCTACTCAGCTTGTTGACCAATCTGATCTCCTGACTGTCTTGAATCATACAAAACATTATGTTCTCTAGGAAGATGGAGATCCAATCGAACAACATTAGGACATTCTTCATGTAAAGTGTTGCCAAATAACCGCCATGCAGCTTCCGGCGGTCCAATATACCTTGTATCAAGATATTGTTTGATCTCATCACCCCTCCCAAAACCATTTTAGTTCTATCATGTCCTTTGTAGATGTACTTATTAATGTACTTGACACATCTCATTCCAGCACAAACCTCCACATTAATATGACAGTTAAACATCTCTGTTAGATAAGGATTATACGGTATGGCATCTCTATTATCCAGTTGTTTCCCCTTCACCATCAATACCAAGTCATTGTTGCGTCGACGATAGACTTGATAACCATCGACATCAATAGAAGTAGTTTCAGCCCATAGTTTTGGGTATCGTTTCTTGCAAAAATTATTGTCCATACATTGCGCACGTGGGTTTCTCATCCCTCATGGTCCATGTATTATGCATCTCTTAACTGTGTCAAAAAGTGCAGCCTTACTGATCGGATCAGGTAACTCTGCCGAGACCACCCTATCAACTTGTTCAAGTGTTTTCATCTTATCCGGTTATGCGAGAAAAAAATAGAGCATGCATATGAGGCAATCCCCGTTTTTGAAACTCAATAGTGAAAACGTATGCTTCTATTCGTCCGAACACCCTCTTTTCTTTTACCGTTTTCATCAATTGTTTTCTCTTTAATTCAAAAACTCGTGCATCCAAATCTGGTCTATCAGAAGCAGTTTGATTAGGTAGTAGAGCATCATTAATTTCAGGCCACGTTGGGTTGACTGTCATGGTTAAGAAAATATCTGGGTGTTTGTATGTGCGAGTGATAGCCATGGAATCTTGAAAAATTTCATACATGTGCCTCGGTCCACCAGTAAAAGAAGATGGAAGAATATATCTCTTGCCAATTTGATCTCCCTCTTGATCATGGATTTCTTGGAGGTCTTTATACCGTTTAACACGAATAAACTCAACTTGGTTTTTTTCTAATATAGTAAAGACGGTTTTGCTCCGTAGCAGCCCAAACATCCATCAAATATTCCTGAAACAACTTTTGGGCTCTCAAAATGGTTGAATACTCTGAAGTTCGTTGGAATAAACGATAACTATAGTAATCCATCATTGTGAGTCGGTTTCTTGGATTAGTACTTGGGGCATCTTTACCCACATCCCAATGCATCATTGACGGTTCCCACCCTAGCTCCCCAAATGGAAACAATAAAACATAACGTCATCGTCGGTGTGTATGCCGGGTGACATTCACTAATCCGCATCAACCCTCGGTCTCCTCTGAGATATACAACAATATCTCTTGATCCCCTCTTTTCAGTACCATCACCAGGCAATATTACTGCAATCTCATCTACTGTCGGTGCATTATAACGTCGTCGATCAGTTCTTGGATTATATTGCAAGCACGGCGGTAAATCTTGATTAGATTCATCTTGGTTTTGTTGTTGTAATATTTCGTGTGCTTGACGAAATTTAGATACAAATGGATTGTTTTGTAACAAACATTCTTGGATGAGGCCCAAGAGTTCTCGATCTAATGTAGGATTCTGACATTCACGATTGTTTAAGTCAGACACCGGGTCGTATATATAAAGCTGAGCATACACGGGATCTGTACCCGACTGTGGTAATAATGCACCATTACGATGTCACAATTCACCATGGATAGTGAAACTATAAGGACCCCTCCCTATTAGGACACTGCGATCTATTGTACATCCAAGACTTGTAAAAGCATTTGCTGCATTATACTGTCGAATGTGTTGTAAAAATGATTTAGATCGGTCATCACAACCTTCGTATAATGTTCAAAAGAGAATAGGTGGATCACGAAGTGGAGGTAGTTTGATTTTCCCTTGATTGCAACACGTTCCAAATTTGGGATTGGACCTAGAAGAATGAACCAATCTCTCATCGATCCAGTGCATCGCTTTACAGTACTCACAAATAATGTTCATTCTCCCAAGGGATCCAGCACTTGTTGATTCTCAATGACGGGTAGAGGAAAGACATCATCTTCAACGTCACCTATTTGCTCCTGTTCCTCTTCAAAGTCACCTATACGACCATGTTTTTCTTCAGTTGTGTGAGGTTCTTCTAGAATAGGAGTCCTACATTTAAAATGTTGAATTAAAATGTTTTAAGGTATTATAATCTTGTAATGTATGTTTAATTGAATTAAATAGGAGAGAAATAAAAATTAAGTTACATAATAGTAGGATGATGCTGTTGTGAGACATGCATTTGACGTCTCCTTTGTCCTAATGCCTGTCTTGAAGGAGGCAAAACAATGTTTGAAGATAGCGGTTCAAAATCTGGTCAAGTTCTTTCACGTTCAACGCGTTCTCTTGCGAAACGTCTTGTTTGTGCAATCCCATGTCTACCACGGGTTGTTGCACGTATTGGCACAATATACGTCCTTTCAAATGTAGAAATATTACGATTGGGTTTGTGAATTATAGAAGATGAGCTTTCTCTTAACTCCATATTCAAAGAAAGGGGAAACATTTGCTGGGCTCGTCTCAATCGCACGGTCAATTCATAATCATCGTCCTAAAGTAATTAAGGTAACTAAATAAACAATTAAGGTAAATAAACAATATAATAGATATAGCAAAATATGTATATATGTAAACCATGTCACGCGTATGAAAACCATGTCAACGTATATTGCATGGAAGTATGACATAATATATTGGTGTATGTGTGCATATGGTTGGGTGACTTTGGTGGCAACTAAACAAATCATATAAAAAGCTAATTAGAATATAAAATCCTAAAAATCATTTCAATAGACCAAAGTATGTAGTATAGAAGTATGACATAATAATAATTTTGATGTTGTAATATATTTAACCAAACAAAACATAATAATAAAAACTACTCAAAACATAGAATCATGAAAAATGTATAATCAAATGAAAACATGTAATTCATTAAAGTGGTCTATTTTGGTATTTTATAATGGAAACATGATACGTATTTGCCGAACTTGGTCACTTGTTCTCCATATCTAAACAAATTATGTCACTAAACTACACGGTGAAAAATGAACTATGTTTGATCGAGGTTTTACCCGATCCATGGACGAAAAAGGGAGAAATTATATCACAGGTGTGGGCAATCAAAGGGAGGCGTAAGTGTTGGAATCGATGGAGGTAACAACGGCAACATATGCATGGACAACAGTGTGTTCGCCGGCGATTATGATCTTTCCCACAAACTGCCGCTCAAACATGACAAGGACAAGGATTTGGAAAAGAATTGCAAGATATTCCCCATTCCCGGGGAACTTGCCATTTGAACACTTGCGATTGCTATGTTGTTGATTCGCAAAGTTAGCATCTTTCCTATTCTTTTTCATACTTTCCCAAGGATTCTTAAGAAATTGGAAATTGAGTTCCAAATTTCTAATTGCCGCAAGAGGAGGTCTCATCTGATACGTTTAGAGATTATAATTTGTAAGATGAAATCCTACTCTCGCATCTTAACCCACCAATATACGGTGCGTCGGGTTAAAAAAATTTGTGTTATCGTTTTTCCTAAGTTTTTTGCTTTGACAAAATTGGCGTGTCGGAATTGGTATATTGTTTTTTTAATGTTTGTATTGTACAAATTTTGTTTGTTTATTCTTATATGGGCAACAAAACTCATTTATAGCCCGCCCATTTATACACGTATTATTAGTCTCTGTTTATTTCACGAAAAATAATTTCGAAAAATGGTTTATGAAGAATAAAAAGATTGCATTTTCAGGTGTGGTTAATCTTTTGAAAATATGGCAGAAAATATTTTTGGATGTTTAGTAAACGTTCGGAAAATGTTACGAGAACCAATTTATGAATAAATACAAAAAATATATATTATAATATTAATGCTCATATTGAATATAAGATAGTGTTGAACTTTAAGTAATTTTCCTTTATAACCCTCAATTTATCATTAATGTTGTCAAATCAACAAGATCATTTTTCAATCTCACAAATACAAATAATTTTTTTGATAATTGATATGATAAAACTTTTTAAAAAAGAAAATGGATAATATTTAGGACATCCCTAACTATATAGTGTTCACTAATTTTATGACGTAGTGAGTATTTATTAAAATTATAATAAAAAGTGTGCACAAACTCAATTTATTTGTTGATAGGGGGCGGAAGGGTGCTCGAACATTTAGAAAATGTCTTACAGAAATTGAATTCGTAAATTATTTTCTTAAAAATAAGACTTCATTTTCTGTTTACTCATAATAGCTTTTATGTTGACTACATTTTCCAAAAGTGCCAAACACCGAAAATGAGGAAAACTCTTTTTGAAATTCATTTTCCCTGAAACAAATGGAGCCTAATTAGCATTTACTTACCTACCCTTTGCCCCATTAGATCCTTCATTTTGTTAAAGTACCTGTGTTACCACACAATATGAGTGGGTGTGGGTGTGGAGTTTTACACTAAACTAATCAATATAGGTAAAAATTTAGGTAAGACGGTCTAACGGATATTTTTTGTAAAATGAATTTTCTTTACCCGGCTCACCATATGTTGGTGGGTTGAGCTCTGAAAAAATAGAGTTTCATCTTATATGAAACCTACTTATATATATATATATATATATATATATATATATATATATATATATATATATATATATATATATATATATATATATATATATGCAGAAGCAATTAGCACAGCCAAATATAGCAAGATCCGGCCAAAAATGCACTTGCCAAAAATAGATGTTATTCTGTTGGCTGAAAATCTTGAAATCTGAAGAGACTTTGTATTGACTGCATATGTTTCTAGATACATTAAACTTTGAGAATGAAAGTTGAAACATTTCTTGGGCAGATTAAAATCATTTCCATTTATATATCTATATATATACCTCTCGGATGCATATGCTTACATCTCTCACTATCTCCCTCTCCCCCCCTCTCTCTATATGGTTTCAAAGAAAATAAAAGGTTTATTCACCAACTGAAACAATCTTCCATTAATCTGTTGGTCGGAGTATCATCAAAATCATATAGTTGTTTTCCTTTCCTTATTCATTTTGATTTTGTATAGTTTAATAGGTTAATGACACTATTGGTCCCTCGACTATGGATTGTTCTCAGTAATAGTCTCTTAACAATTTTTTTGTCAAAAAGAGGTCCTAAGAGTATGAAATTTTCACAGTCTCAATCCTTTTGGTGGATGCCATTAAAAAAATATCGCTAAGTTGTACAGGCATTTGGTAAGGGCTAAATTAAAAATTTTCCAAACCCTAGGAAACAGAATCACAGTACATGGATGAATTAGGGTACTAATAGTAGGGGTTATGTTACTCTACTAATGGGTATTTAAACAAGAATTAACTCTTGGACCATAATCACACGACACTGTAAATGGGGAATAAGAGCACTTACAACAAGGGTTCCCCAAGTGGGAGCTTTCGAGTGTGATGAACTCAAATAAGTGTGATATTTAATATTGAGTTTGTTCTTTAACTTGTTGTAAATGTTGCACTTTTTATGGGTATTTTGTATGTTTGGTGATTACAGGTCTACGAAAGATTGATGGTGAAAAAGTGAAAAAAAAATACCAAGTTCAAAGAAGAAATTCTGATAACATGTTACAGAATGGGCATTTTCTACTCAGAAAAATGGGCTAGACAAAATAAAACATTGTTACGTGCAAAGGGAAACTGTAAAGCTGGATATTGTTACTCGGGGGCATATAAGACATTGGACATTCATCTTTTCTTTTCTTTAATTCCTTTTGTTGAAAATATTGGGAAAGTCATGTTGTGGACTTTTTCAACAATTACCTAAGAGTGTGGTTAGGAGTGGAGATCATGACCTCTATAAAGGAGGAAAGACTTGGAAAACGAGGGGCTCAGCTATATAAGAAGAAGTCAGTTTTAGAAGTTGGGGCTAATCACAAACCACACGGCTGATACACATAATCATACATACACATATATACTCGAAGATCTCTGTAGCAGCAGCCTGTTCTTTTCTTGATCAACAATACTTGCTGGGTTTATATTTTCTCTTGGGATTTTTTTGTAAGTAATCTTTAATTATGTTTAGTGGCTAGTTTTCTTTATTCTAGTTAATGAACAAGTAATTCCCAACACATTACTACTATGAGATCTAATTGCTTTCATTCTCAATTAAGCTCGAGTATTTATTCATTATCTGTTTTCTTGTTGCAAAGGAATTGTAACGTAGAATTATTATGCTTAGTTAATGTTTGTGGTCAAAACATTAATTAACATAATAATTCATAGCTAGTTAGTACCGTTGATCCGTAATTGTCGTCGGATTCTAACAAAGTAGCAAGTGACGCACAGTTTAGGCATCAAAAGCATATTCGGTCCGTGTTGCGAGAACGATTAATCTAAGTTAAATGATATTGCTTCAATATGCACTGTTTAGAATCGGGTCACTCACTCTTAATGCTTTCAAAACATTAAATCCTACGAGCGTCTCGGGGGTTGTCTTTTGATTAGGGAAATAGTTAATGAGCTTCTCTTAACTATCGAGCTAGTAAAGAGAGATTTGCTGTTTGACGGTTGTCAACAACTATAGCCGGTTTATTTAAACCTCATTCAGTCATTTTTGCATCCATGATCGATTGTAACTTTCGGAATTACATTAAGTTCATTGACATAATTTTTCTCTTATTGAATTCAAAAATCATTTACTTTTTTGTTTACAAAGTGAGAAAATTGTTATTCTCCCACCTTTTCCGGGCAGATTCACTAAGAAAGAAAAGGATGAGAAGGAAATCTTAGAGACCTTCTGTAAGGTTGAGATTAACATTCCTGTCATGAATACCATAAAAGGAAGTGCCTCAACATGCTGAGGAATTGTGTGCAAAGAAAATGAAGCTGAAATTGGTGTTTGTGAAAAGTTTGACATATAAAGATGTACCTTTCCAAAGAAGTGAGGAGGTGGATGAAAATATTATGGCACTCTATTCCACACCGAAGGCAACACCAAGGTTTGATTTTCCTTCTTTTCAATTACCGATTTCAAGTGAAAAAATTCTTCCTCCATTACCGGTTATCATTGGTAATAATTTGACCGAGTTGTAGGAAGAATGGGTGGGTGTAGCTACAGACGTTAAATAGCGGCGCTAATTGGGAGGCAACCCAACAATTTTAATGCTTTAATTTCTTGTTTTTATAGGTTAAATTTATTTTCTTGTTATTTTCATTCTGTTTTTAGTTTTTAGTTTTTTTTAGTTTTTTTTTAGTTTAGTTTAATTTAGTTTTTTTTTTTGTAGCAGCAGGTGTGCGATTTAAAGAAGCAAAGAATAATGAACTACTGGTAGCAGGGCTTGTGAGAGCTTAGCATATACACATGTGGTATTGTCACTCTTCTCGTTTCTTTCCAAGAGCAACCAAGTGGCAGAACCAAATTAGGATTTTCCTTTACCTCTGTTCAGCATGACAGGGAGTAGCTCTTTTCCCTCCACTTTGCTCTTTTCTGCTTAATTTTTTTTTCTTGCTTTACATACCTTGATTATGTACTACATTGAGGACAATGTATAACATAAGTGTGGGGGGATTTGAGCGTGTGTATATGGAGTAATCGGGGGTCCTTTTTGTTATTATGTCGATTGTTGTATATATCTTTATCCAAGAATTGTTGAACTTTCATGACATGGTTTGGGTTGATAGGTTGAAATGAAAAAGAGACATTGTTTCTATGTTGATAGATGTGTATTATCAGATTGAATTGAGGAATTAATGATAAATGATGGGCATTTTGATTTTTTTTGAATGAAATTGTAAACAAAAATGTCTTTAAACTAATGTTTTCAATTAGTGTATGCAAGTCTTAACTCATTAGCCACTTTGGTAAGATTTTGGGCCAATTACAGAGCATTTCATTCTATATGCTCTTTTCTTTTTTCCTTGTGTGATTATCATACGCGGATGATTATTCTAGAACTTGCATTTTTTATATATATTGAGATCACATCAATAAGTTCTTGGCACCAATATGATTAAGGCACTTAGGTATCACCACTTTTGTCTATCTTTTTCTATCCTAACCATAAATGTTTCCCCTTAGTTAACCATTTTGAGCCTTATATGTTTCTTTGTTTTAACCCAGACATAATAAACATTTAGCCTTTCTTTGTTGACCTTCTTTTTTATTAACCTGATGTCAAAGGAATTGCATATGACCATGTGAATTATAGAGTCTTATTCTTATATAGATGTGAAGCTGCAAATGATAGTTGTTTAATTGAGTGAATTGTTCTTGGGTCATGTTCTGTATAAGCAAAAAAAAAATAGAAGTATGTTCCAGTTATTCTGATGAAAAAGAAATGAAAAAAAAAAGTATATAGCAGCACTTCAAAGAGAAGAGAACTTGAGTCAAGTAAAATGTGCAATTCTGTTTTATGGTGACTAAAGTCATTGATATGCTTCATTTTGTGACTAATACTGATGGACGAGTTGGAAATGACTCATGTGGTTATTTTGGCTTTTTTCTTTGACAACTAAGCCATATTAATCCCTTATATCCTACCCTTTTCACCCCTAGCCCCGTTACAACCCTTTTTAAAGACCTTTTGATTGGTTCATTATGAATTCATATTTAGTGATGAAGATTTGATCAATTTGCAAACATATGGTAATGTCTTTCTGTTATGTGATTTGAGTGCTTCATGATATACATCCCTCTTTAAACACTTTTGTGTGATTTGAGAGATACCGTGATGATAGTTGAATCTTGCATATGAGAAGTTGAAGGATAATTTTAGAGACATGCAAATCAATTTAAATTGAAAAATTAGCAAATGTCCATCTTGTTGATTGAATTTTGATTTTCAATATGAGAATGCACATTTGATGTCAGGTCGGGAACAATGTCAGTTTTTCTTGGGTTGGTTCAAGCAGCAATGATCATGTTCATGAAGTTTAAAATTGCTTGAGGACAAGCATCATTTAAGTGTGGGGGAATTTTGATGAACTCAAATAAGTGTGATATTTAATATTGCTTTTGTGCTTTAACTTGTTGTAAATGTTGCACTTTTTATGGGTATTTTTTATGTTTGGTGATTACAGCTTACAGGTCTATGAGAGATTGATGGTGAAAAAGTGAAAAGAATATCAAGTTCAAAGAAGAAATTTGAATATCATGTTACCGAATGGGCATTTTCTACTCAGAAAAATGGGTTGGACAAAAAAAACAATGGTATGTGCAAAGGGAAACTGTAATGCTGAATATTGTTACTTGGGAGCATATAAGACATTGGACATTTGAAATATTTTATTTTCTTTGATTCTTTTTGTTGAAAATATTGAGAAAGTCATGTTGTGGACTTTGTCAACAATTACCTAAGAGTATGGTTAGGAGTGGAGATCATAGCCTCTATGGCTTTATAAAGGAGGAAAGACTTGTAAAGTAAGGAGGGGCTCAGCTATATAATGAAAAGTCAGTTTTAGAAGTTGGGGCCAATCACAAATCACATGGCTGATACATATATAATCATACACACATATACACTCGAATATCTCTGTAGCAGTAGCTTGTTCTTTTCTTGATCAACAACACTTGCAAGGTCTTTTTTTTTTTTTTTTTTTTCAGGAAGCAGGGGCGGCACCCTGCGCGATTTTATTAATAAAATAAATAAAGGTACAAACTTGAGGGGGACAACCAGCCTTACCCTTATAATCGGGGGGACAGAGGAGTCTTACCTCGAAAGAGAAGAAATTACAAAGGCGAATAAAAGACCTATGAAACACAAACATGAGAGAACAAAAAACAAGAGCCATTAAAACATCCATTAAAAATACTGCAACCTACTCTATTTGCCTTCTTATTTCAATTTCTCCATTTCTATTGCATTGGGTATTTAGGTGTGTCATACAGTTATTACCTTCTAATTACTTGATTGTTTTTAAAACCTATGTTTGCTTTGTATTAGTAGCTCTATTTTTTTTTTATAAATATGTTTTAGTAGCTCTATTGTTTTGTGCTATTTAGTCTATTGTTTCTGATGGTTCAACTGAGTTGGATGGAGTGAAATGTACAGATCTGTTGTATGGATTTATGCTTTGCCAAACCAAGAAAATTTTATCAGATTAATTAATTGAGGAGTTCATGAGGTGATTAATTACATCTTTTGTGGGTGAGTTCAGTAATGCACTTAGAATGTGATTCTTTATGTCACCATATGCTTGTAGACCACTTTATTATTGCAACTTGGTTATTATATTGAAGATATTGTAAGCTGCAGCTTAGGATTGTATTGATTTGTTCTGAATGTGAGTTTGAATGTTGTGTTGAAGGAATCTTAATTGATGAAGTGGCCCTCGTGTTTAACTTGAGATGATCAGATTGTGAAGTTGTGTATTGAGTACATTGCTTGAGCAAGTTTTAGTGAGGTACTGACATAAGTGTTTAATTTTTGGTTGTTGCTAATTTTGCGTGACTCATAATTTGCATGTATTTGATTTGAGATTTGCAAACATTTCACCTTGACTCTGTTGATTGCAGCACACTATAATACCTGATCGATGTTTTATTTTAATTTTTTTCCTTACAAGTGGACAAGACTATTATAGAATAGTATTGGAAGCAAGGGTCGAACCCACAGAGACAAGTGATCACGAACAGTGCAATTTATTGATAGCAAATTATTAATTTAAAGGGGGTTTTTATAATTATTTTATTCTAACTACTATTTATATTTAGATGTTTAACTAATTAGCAGAAATTACAGATATGAAGATCTTATGGTAGGTGGCAATCTAGGATTCTGGGTTTCACTTGTATCTCCTTTATGTTCAATTCATAATAATTATCATTCAATTTCTTGGGTTCGTTCACTAAAGATAGATATAGTCTATTGAAATATTGGTTCAGCCTCCATCCCCGCAACATTCATCCATTCTATATCCTAAGCACAAGAACTTTAATCTAGCTGTCACCTAGATTTATGATCTATCTGTCACCTAGATCATGTATGAACCTGATGCTAACTTATCACTCTCGTGCATCGATAGGTCCAATTTATTGTGATGGTGAGCCAGTGTACGACATATGCACATTGGTCATGCAGTTATCCGCACCTCTAGGCCTTTATTATTTGCGATTACATTCATTTGTTCAAAGCAAAATAATATAGGGATTGATAAACACCACAATCAACAAGAATTGAATGAACATATATATAAATCAAAACATAAATTCGATACAAGTTACCTCCCACCTCCTAGATTATGGATGATTTAGTTCATCATAGACAATTAACAACACATGGAGATGATCGGATACATGATTTGATCTTCAATACTTGTAATTACACAATCTGTGACGACCCAACCCGGACCCCAATGCGAGATCCCGAATCGTGCCGTCCAAATAGACAATAACACAAGCATGCGCAAGTAGATTTACGAAATTCATGTGGCGCAACATTACATACGAATGACAACTCGGCTACACTTGGCCGGAAAAACAATTTAAAATAAACAAGTCATCGGCGACGTTACAGCCGGAACCCAACAACTACTCCTACAATTAACACATGCTTATAAAACCTCAACGGCCACAACATGCCGGAGACAACAACAACAATGATACTTTAAACGAGCTTTAGCGGAAGAAACTGTGATGAACCATCAACATATAAACAGGCACGACATATAAGTCGGCATACAAAAGATATTAAGTATCAAGTCTACTACAACAATAAAACCCAAAGTCAAGTCTAGATGACTTGCTTCCCAACGTCCTTGCCAAACAAAAGACTAACTACTAAACCCAAAAGAACAACCTCTATCTCGCAAGCAACCAAGCGTGAGTATGGCGAGTCTAGCGTGGGACGTCTCCTCGGCTTTGATCTAAGGAAAACAAAGCAAACAAATAGGGTAAGTCGAAAGACTTAGTAAGTTACTAAAAATGCATGTTCATGTTATAGCATGACATTTATCACAATTAGGGTACATGATCATCATATAACACTGAGCACATTATTCACGTAAGTGCGTTAAATAAATCATACAAGTAGGATATGGTATAGTCACGGCCGCTTCGTAGCTCCTGCAATACATTCTGTTACTGGTTCGTGCCATCGATGTTTTGTGAATTCATCGACTCATACCGAGAACCTACTCGATTTCATTAGCAAGCCAATGCGGCACGTATTGATACGGCAAAGGGGGCTACTTCCCCACTGCGGCCCACAGTGGAGGTGTGTGTGAAGTCCCAGGTGCGGCGATCCATGGCGAGCACGAATCCCATAATTCGTGAAGGCGATGCATCGTCCCACCCTGACTTAATAAACAAACCAAATAATGCCAGCTGGACTCAATGTGATGCACAAGTAGATATTTACTTGACTTAAACCAATTAAGGACTGAATTCGACAAGAGCGAACTCATCCGACAAAGTAGGTTATGAATCTCTACCATAAATCATGTGAAGGCAATTAATTGCTCAAAACCCAACATACATATCAACTTGTTGCAAACAATTAAACCAAGCTCATATTTGAGTAAGCTCAATCAAACGGTGTCCAAACTTCGTAGGGATCGAAATTAGAGTTCAACATGTTCAATTCTTCCCTAGAGTCGACTCCGTTGAGTCTTTTCTCTAAATTCCCAATTTTGGGGGAAATTGAAGCTATGTGCTTCATAACCCAACCTAGGTCACTTCTAAGTTCAACAAGGATGTAAATTCACCCAAAACATTTCAATGTGATTCATGTTCCTTATATAGTCCAATATTAAGGATATAACACATAACAATTTTCACAACATATCATATAGGCATAATTTAGGGCATTCCCATATAACAACACTTCCATCAACCAACATAATACATGTTTCTAACATGTTCAAGACCTTAATTAGACATGATGAAAGAGTAATAAAAACTTCCAAAGGCAAGAAATCATCCTATACATGCTCCTAGCAAGTTCATACCTTTAAAATTCAAATAGAAGGCATAAGAAGCAATTATGTGTCCTCATTGACCTCAATCATCATAACTTTGTTTCCTTAGGGTCAATGAGAACTAGAAGGAGAAGAAGAGTAACTTACCTAGCTTGATAGAAAACCCAAGGAAATCAAAATCCAAACGGTGAAGTTGTTCCTCCCGTCGCACACGTCAAGAATCCGAAGTTTGGCGGCAATCGAACGGTGGGATCTTCGTAGATCGGAGGAAGAAGAAGGAGCTAGGGCTCAAAACTCAAGCCCCCAACTCTCTCTCTCTAATTTGTAAGAAGAAGGTGAATAAATGAGAGGATTTACTGAAAATTGCCAAGGGCTTGGGTATTTATACCTCCAAAATGAGAAGGGCACAAAAGACATTTCTCAAGTGCAATTAGTAGAGATTAGGGAGTGATCAAACACTAATCTAACTTAAATTAACTTCCAACTAGTGTTAGGACATGATTAGGGTTAAGTATGGGTGGTTAGAAAGGGTTTAGAGGGGGTTTAATGAGGGTAGGATAGGTATTACACGTCAAAACCCAAAACAGGGGAAAAAATCCCGTAATGTGAACCAGATGTTGAGGCGGGCGCCTCAGCCTCTCCCAGGCGGGCGCCTCAACCTCTGAGGCTGCCTCCAACTTCAGATCATTTTGCAGTTGCTCCCAGCACTTGAGGCGGGCGCCTCAAAGTGCGCGGGCTGGCCTCGAACCTCCAAAACTTGGTCTAAACTTGTCCTAAATGGTCCCAAACTTATGGGCAACCATTCTAAGGTCTAACCCAACTCAAAACAAGTCGGAAACGCACCCGAACAACAACGGAACAAGGTAGAACAAGGCTCGAATCACGCGACGAATGATTAACGAATCAAACTCCAATCAAACACCAATCAAACTAGGATAACTTGGACATGAAAAAGGTTTGTTTCAACATGGTTATGACCTGAATACAAAGCCAAGAACTCGACGAACACTACACACGACGAAATAGAAGCAAAGCGAGCAACGAGGGGAATCGCTAAGGCCAAAATCAAAACGATCGAACCGGCGATTCAACAAACAAGCATACGCGATTCTAAACATGTTATGGGCTTCATGAACGACTTATGAATGATTCTAAAACATTTATAAACTAAGTAAACATGCTCACAATCAACAAGAAAGCATGAAGGCAAGCATACAATGCACATGCAAGAATATGGGGCGTTACACAATCTAACTATGTTATACACTTTAAAAACTACCTAAAATCAACCTAAGACTGCTCCCAGCCGTCTCTCCTCCTCTGGCTCTCGGCATCCAACTTCAATATATACTCGGGAGTTGTAATCCAATCGAATCACTGTGTGAAAATCCGAAAATAACGTATTCTGACCACCTTGCGGTCGCAAGGTGTTGAGTACCTTGCGTCCGCAAGGTCTCCAGTGTGTCTGGCCTTGGATTTCTTGCCTTCTCATCCGTACTGCCTACCTTGCGGTCGCAAGGTCTAAGGTACCTTGGGTCCGCAAGGTCTCCAGATCTGACAGTCTTCGTTTCTTCTTCATTTTTCCTCTTTGGCCCTTCTTGGAATTTGCACATAAAACCCTGGAGTTTCGCATATTTTCACTAATAACCTTAAAACTTACAAAACACATCGAAAACATACATCAGTAGCCAAATGCCTCGTGAAATAGCATAATTTAAGTCATTGAAGCATATAAAATCGACGTATAAAATACATCGATCAAATACCCCCAAACTTAAACTTTGCTCGTCCACGAGTAAATAATAAACATATAAATAAAAAAAACATATAAATAACAAAAATGAAAATCTTTTTGGAGGGTGACACTATTTACACTCCTTTATAAACCCATAAACTCAAAGAAACTCTTTCGAGTGACTCGACTAAGCAGATAAATACAAAAACTGATAAATACAAAAGCAGATAAATATTAAACTAAAAATAAAACAAAAAATCTTTTGGCATCGACCTCAAGTTATAAGTGTATGGCATGCAAAGCAGTCTCAGTTCGATGCTCACCACATATATGCAGGCTTAGTCACATAAAACCAACTGATCTTTTCTTAAAACTGCTACTACTTCTAATTTCTCCGTGTGTGTGTGATCACCAGTTTTAAAGAATATCTTAACTAAAACAGTTTTATTAAGCTAAACACCACATTCATATGAAAATCAAAGTTTAATAGAAAATCATGCATTAAAGAATTATGAGATCTACCATCCAAACCCGGTCAGTTACAGACAAAAAGGTCCCAAGGATTTCAAAGACTTATACATCCATCCCATGCACTTCTATGTATGACATACAATGCTCTCCTATCCCAATGACTTGTAATAGCTAAGATTATGCTAACACAGTGAGCTTTAGGGCGAATAATAATGAACATGAAGTGTTTGATCAAGTCCATATGACTCACTTGATAGTTAAAACAGCTTAAGCATTGGCAAGAAGATCATTAGGTCTTTATTTAACTTGTAATGTAAGGCCAAGGTGTTGGGGGATTTGATGGAAAGGGATTGGAATTCAAAGAGAGAGAGTAAGACTACCCTTTATCCCTCATACTTCCAAGCAAAAGGAAGTTTTCCCTATTTAGGCTAGGACCTGCAAAGACTACAAGTGGAGGGGTTTTTCGTTACTTTTCAGTTTTCTTCTTTCCCCCCCAAACTTGTTTTGGGCAATATATACTTCTAAAAATATCACATCATTCTTATCAGCAGAATTTTCTAACATATTTTCTCTTGAAAGCTATGCTTCCATTTGAATCTTTATTACACTCTTCTTCTTCCGTTTTATTTTTCGTCGATACATAATTTATTTATTTATTTTTTCGACGACGGAAAGAAGAAGTCTTCTGAAAAATAGCCTAACTGAAAAGAAGTGGTCCTCCAAAAATCAATTTCCCCACCCACATCCTACTCTCTCAAAGGGTAGGCTAAAAGTGTATAGGCTTTAGGGTTAAGTTATGTGGGTGTGGGTAATAAAACAATGGTGAATGGGGTTTAAATAGTGTGCTTACACACTCCATTCTTTTCATTAGGCTCAACGGGGACACTAGGATATTTTTAGTATAGGTCGTGGAATATTTAGGCTCTAACGATCCAAAGATGGCCTAAGTCATTTCTTAATGCCAAATGCTCATGTAGTTTTTAAAGCAAGTAAGACACACAAAATATTATATCAACTGTGGGAATTGTGGGGTTGAATGTTTAGCATCACTGGATTTCACATAAGCATTCGCTAAGACAGATGGTAGGGACAATTGAGGCTAACATGCAGACACGGTTCGAAAGTGTGCTTGAGATATATAAATGAGAAAAATCCAAGGGATCTAACTATCATGCAATTGACCCTAAGTCACAATTTAATGCAACAATTATGTTCGAATGGCTATGCATCATATTCTTGTGCATATCTTGTTGTAATGAAGTAGGTGATATAAACTTTATAAAACTATTCTAACCAATCCATAATTATGACTGGTGTAGGTGCATGAAGAATTTGGAGAAAAGTAAAAGTTTCGCAAAATTAAGTAAATTTCAGAGGGATCTACGGACTAGCTATGCGATTCATTGCATTAATTCCTCATGGACTACGACTAGCATTACCACACCTAAACTTGAGGATGAAAATTTTGAACTTTTTTTTTTGATTTTGATTTTTTTTAATAAGAAAATTGGAGATGATGACGATGACTCTTTTGATAGGACCCTAAAGGTCCTTACTATTATAGTATTCTGGTCATGACAACAACTCCGAAAATAAGAAAAAATTAAAAACAGGAAAATAGGGTGAAGATTTATATGGTCATCAAGAAAAGAAATTTTTCTTCACTCTAGAAACATAGCCCAACTCCATTCCTCCTTAGGCTAGGGCCTGCTAGGACTCTAAGCTTAGAATCCCCCCCCCAAACTTATTTTCTAATTTGTCCTCAAAATTGAGGAACATATTAAAGGATCGATGGGGTAGGACAAATATAAAAGGATGCAAGCAGTCCACCAATTAAAGAGGATGGAACTTAGGCCTCGACTCATGGTGAGTCGGGCGAAATAACTTAATGAGGACGAAACTCGGGGATCGTGCCAGTAACCCATAATAAGTGGAGACATTTTGTCCCACTGGTAAAACCACCCAAATAGGCTTGGCCCAAGACGAATTTGTGCCAACTGTTGAGTTGCCATTTGGGCTTCGCGGAAACCTCTTCTAGCCTATGGAGATCCCAACCAGCGGTCCTCTCCTTCTGTTCCTCCCACGAGGAACCCTCACTCTACCGCCGTGGTGCTCAAACAAAATGGGGCCTAGTAATGGCCGGACCGGCCTTAAGCCTCCGTGTTCAGGCCAATCTCACCTCTTGCCCTACTACACAACTCTCGGTGATCAAATGCGGAACGCGAACCCCGCATTCTTGGCACTCTAATAAGGTCTTGATTTGGCCGTTGATCGACGGCCAACATCAATGCACCACCAGCATAATGGTGTAGGTCAAGATGCCTCTCTCCCAAGTCACCGTGATGTTGACTGGAGGCATAGACGCCCACAACAAATTCAACACGTGATTGGCCGTGTTCGAAGGAAGGACTCCTCCATGGCGCGTGGACCGAAAGGTGGATTACGGTTGTAGGTCCATACAACAGTGGGAGGGCGATGGTCGCTTGACCACCTCGACAGGATGGGGTGTTGGAGGTGTGCCAAATTATCAGGCACCAACCGCGTCAGAGGTGTCGGAATATTCATAATGCTTGGGGACGAAAAATCTAATACTTGACGTCCCTAACATTGGGGTGTCAAAGTTACCCCATCTATGCTAATGCGGTTAGCATAGGAACTCTGACATAGGCACTACGGCCGCCAGGAGAAATCGATCAACGCCCCACCTACGTTCTCGTAAAATTTGGACCCGAGGCCATTCTTCAGCCTTGAATCCCTCCCTGAACCAAGGACTTGGAGAGTTTGGCCGCATATTTTCGGAGGCCTCGTGAGGATACCAAGGTGTGGTCAAAATTGTTCCTCCTCCCGAAGCAGGAGGACGGCTTACCTGGTATTTCTACGTTTTCTAAACATTTTATTTGAGAAAATTAAATTTAAATATTTAACAAAAATAAATTTTTAAGATTTTAAAATTAAAATTATTCCTAAAGCATGCAAAAAAAAATTTACGTTAAAATTGTCTAACACCCTAACATGCAAAAATTTTGACGTAAAAATTAAAGAGAGGGGTTAGGATTACTTGTTAAATGCCTTTAGAGTTGAATGCACTTGAGTTTGAGCTTGATCGGCACAATGGAGTTCTTCTCCTAGCTTCAAAGCTTTCAATCTTCCATGGAATGCAATGGTGGATGTGGGGGAGGTAGAAGATGAAGAGTTGATGAAGGAGGGAGAAGATCTTGTAATTCATGCCGGAATTTGGAAGGATTCGCCGAATTTCTTGAAGAGGGAGGTGGCTGCTGCTGTATTTGCTTTGAAGGAGGGAGAGAGTCCTCGTGATTTCTAAAAGGAGCTGCTCCTATGA
>JABEVN020002283.1:0-21978 GCA_013146195.2 Codonopsis lanceolata
TCAGTGTGCTTCACACACTTCAAACTTCTTGGAGGCGACCTCCATGAATTCTACCCAAATTCCGTGGGACTTAATATTATTAGTTCTAGGATTCATACTAACCCAAAGGTTAACTCGTTAGCGTTCAATCTAAGTTTCAAAATTCAAGGAATAGAAGCTTAGGCTTCATCATCCCCCCTATTCATAACTATCGCCGAAACCATAATCCCAATGTTCATATACTCATATAAACCCAACAAATTATAACAAAGCAACTTAGAATTAATCATCTTGTGCATAATTTCATCTAAGTCATCATACCAATCATAACCTTCAAATCATGATTAAAATTTACAACATGGTTTAATATAATCTCTTAAACATGTGTAATTCAATAACTAGGCTTACAATCATGTTTAACAAGCCGAAACACAATTTGGGGAAAATCCCTTCAAGCATCTTTGTCATTCAAGCTCAATACACATAATCAATTCATATAGCAAAGTTTAATATACTCTATAAGCATACAAAACATATTAATCAAGCTCACATCATCCGTTTGCAAGCTAAAATAAAATTAGGGCAAGACACCCTCCAAGTATCTCAACCAAACCAACATCAATACCCATGGAAAATCAACATATAACTTCAATAAACTAGTTAGAACATGAATTTCACATAATCATGGTCTCCACATGGAAGCAATCAAGTTCTATCATGAATTTGAAAAACCTAGGGTTCATACTTCTCTATAACCTAACAATGGCTTCCATTGACCTCAAATAACATGGTTGATTCACAGGGTCAATGGAGCCTAAAAGAAGGAGAAGAAAGGTAGAAACTTACCAAAAACTTCGGCCACAGAGCAGAATTTTCGGATTACAAGAGTGGTGTCTTCTCTCCAACTCTTCTTCAACTTGTAGGTAGAATGGGGAAAGAAGAAGACCCTATGCAATGGACACCAGCTCAGCCCTTGAAGCCAAGAATTTCCTTCTCAAGCTCTCTGTTGAGTTCGCTTGAGAGAAAGAGAAAAGGGAAGTCGAATTTTACGCCTGGCAATAGAATGAAAGTGTGCGGCTGATTGGGTTTATATGGGGATTAAATCACTAATTACCCACTAATTAACCCCTAAATCTCTAATAGATGTTTAGGATTAGTGTTAGGCTAATTAAGTGGGTTTAGGATGGGTTTAAAATGGTTTAATGGGTCAAACTTTCGGACGATGCAATGCAAAGGGCAAAATCCCAAAATGCGGAGTGGTACAGACGCTGCGGTCGCTTGGTTTGGCTATGATGCGACCGCATCATCTTGTAAATCACCTTCGTTCATTTCCTTGCTCGGTCCGGCCTGCTCCCGCGTGCATTCTCGAGTCCTTCCAAGCCAAAAATGGTCTACAATTCAACCTTAATGACCTCCAAACAATAACCAAAGGAATCAAGTCTCAAACCTCATCAAAACATGGCCCAGAACTCAGGCAGAACTCTCCCGAACGACGACCGGAAAAGTCAAACTGAAAAGGGTTTTCGCTAGAATCAAACTAGCAACCAAACCGACGATGCAACCAACATCTAACCAATATCCAAGGCATGTTAATGATGTTTTAAATTCCATCTAACAATTATCCATGAAGTTACAACATAAATCTTAAACCTAGATTCAAAGCATCTCATGAAAGAAAAGTGCATACATGCATCTCAAACGGCGTCAACGATCATGCTATTGATTTCTAAACATATCACGGAGCTAAATGAACATATTATGATGATTATAAATATATGAATCCATGCAAAACACATGCAAACAACATTTTAGGGTTTTACATACATGCTAAATGCTACATTTTTAGTTGTATGATCAGATTATAAACAGGTTATAAACCATGTTTAGGATGTTATTTATGTGTGCTAAAGTATGATAAATCATCCTACTTTATTGTTTAAGCATTGGGAGCATGTTTGATGAAATAGTTAGACTTGTTGAGATGCTATGTTCACGTATATGCTAAATGCTACATTTTTAGTTGTATGATCAGATTATAAACATGTTATAAACCATGTTTAGGATGTTATTTATGTGTGATAATGTATGATAAATCACCCTACTTTGTTGTTTAAGTGTTGGGTGCATATTTGATGAAATGACAAGAATGTATATGCCTAGTTTGTGACTTTGATTCTATGTTCATACTTGATTGTTTGATTGGGGTTTTATGGGTTTAATGACCTTAGTAACCTATTTAATTACGTTAGTATGGACATAGGAGAGTATTGAGGCCAATGGCTTCTATACCCTAATTTTGAAAGATTGACTATGACTCAACGGAGTTGACCATTGGGTTAGTATGACATTAAGGAGTAATAAGCCTAAGTCCTACGAATTTTGGGGTAGTATTAATGGGGGTTAAGCCTCCAAGAATTTTAAAGTGTATGAAGAACACTTGATGATTAGAGTCTTGATTTATCTCTAATGTGATTATGTGCTAGTTGTGAATTAAAAGCATGACTAGATGATTGTAGAGTACTTGCCTACTTACTTGAGCATATGAATATGAATTACGTGTGCTTGAAGTTTGAGTCCAACTGGAGTCGGTTTGTTGAGTCTTTGGGGCGGGATGATTCATCATCTTCACGAATTGTGAGATTCGTGATTTTGATGGATCGCCGCGCCGGATTTGCACACACCCTCTATCGATGGCCACGGTAGGGAAGTAGTTGATCTTAGTTGTAGTATGGAAACATGACTTTGATAACTATCGGAACTTCGGCGGAAATGTCTCGGGGACGTCGATATCCACGAAAGGGATATCGAGGACACATAAGTTTGGCACATGTTTTTGCAGGAGCGACATGCGCGGAAAAAGGGTAACGATATCACCTCCCTTTTGTATGAATTGACGCATGAGTGCTTATATGTGAATAATGTGCTACGTGACTATGATATGATATGAAATGATGGTTGATTGAATTAATGATATGGTATACTTGTTGATAACATGATATTCAAGATTGTTAAGTATGAATGCCTTGACATGATTATTTATGAAATGTATATTATGTCAATTGCATGAATTATTATTGTTGAGCATGATGCCATGACAGGAAGTTATTGTTAGTAACTTGCTAAGTCTTTATGACTTACTCCTATTTGTTTTGATTGTTTTCCCTAGATCCGAGCCGTGCAAGTGGTTCGAAGTGATTCTCAAGTAGCGTTGGTGAAGCTTGTGACGAGGTTGCTACCTTGTTAATATTAGTACCTTTTTCTTTTGGCAAGGACGACGGGAACATAAAGTTATATAAACTTTATGTGGGGTAGCAAGACTTGATGTGTTTGATTATTAGTACTTATGCTTAATTAGTACTTATTGTTTTGAGAGCCGACATATGTTAGTCGTGCCTATGTATTTATGTTGATCATGCTTTAGTTGTTTTAACCATGTATTGGTTCGTTTATTATGTTTGTTATCCGGCATGTTTTAGCCGTTAAGCATGTTAGACTAGAGTTGTAGACTTAGTTTAATATTGGGTTCCGGCCGTAGCGTCGCCGATGACTTGATATATAATTGTCATAAATTGTTATATGTGCCTATTGTTGCGTCACATGGTTCTATTTTTGGACCAAGAGATTCATTATCTCTAAGGTTGTATTAGTTTGAGCTTGTTAGCTCGGGCGCCACTGTTTAATTATTATACGCTTCCGCATGTGTTAAAGTTTTTGGCGTACCGCCGTTATGGCCTTACCCACTATTTGCTACTTGTTTTTGTTATGTGCCTTTATGGAAGCGGCACGACCTCGGGGTCTCGTCTTTGGATCCGGGTCGGGTCGCCACAATGATCTACTAAACTCATACGATTATGCACATTGTTACAATAATCACAAAACCACAATAGGAGCTCATTTGAGTCTCTAAATCATAAGTGTCAAGTTGTTCACTCTATTCGATTCAAGTCCCAAAAGCTAGTAATCTAGTCAAATGGAATATAATTATCATAAGATCTCACCACGATCCTCGTAAGGTTCAATTGTTCCTTAACTCGACTCCGTTGAGTCCTTACTACAGTTTCATCCAAATAGGGTATAAATGCTATATGCATTTCTAGCCCTTCTATGTTATTGTTTAAGGCATAGCTAGGTTCTCGTTCCATTTAGGAACCCTAGTTCACGTATCAATAAGTCAAGTAGAAGATGGAAGCCTAAGTTGATTAATATCAAATCAAGCCTTAGTTCAATTCAAGTTCATAATCCCACCTATTAGTGGAATCCAAATTTCATAGCAAGTTAACAACTCAACAGTAGAACATGATTGAAGGCAAGAAACACTATATGCTTTATAAGTCATATTCATCAAGTATGGAGAATCAATCCTTAACAAGTTCAAATATTACAATTCACTCGGCGCAGCAATCTTTCTAATTGCATTAAAAATTCCTCTCAACACAAAATGTACTGAATATTTGTTATTCAGAAAGTAGGATCTTTAAACTATAACTTAGCCTTTTAAATCACTTCATTTGGACTTGTGTTCGTCAATCTATGATCATATCAAGATCGAGCTAATAATCTATTTTTCTGTTATGATTATTCTGCCCAGTCAATTTATAAATTCGACCATTATTTCCTCAAAACTCTAAATTTCATGAATTTTATATATACAGAAACTAGACTCTTGGAAATATAATTTAGCACTTTAAAGTACTCTATTTGGAACTGTATTCATCAAAATACAGTCACCTCAAGTTCATGTTAAAAATCTGGTTCTCTGTTGTGACTCATTCCGCTTAGTCAACTTGTAAATTCAGCCATGAATTTATCACAACTCCAAATGAGTGGATTATTGTCTAATCTGAAACTAGACTCTTGATACTATACTTTAGACTTTTAAATTACTCCATTAGGACTTGTATTCATCAAAATACAGCCCCTCCAAGTTCATGTCAGAAATCTGATTTACTGATGTTGTAAGGGTAAAATAGGCAAAACCTATTTTATCTTGTTTTCACCTTTCTTGGTCAAAGAAGGATCTTATTTTAGTCAATGGTTATTTAGGTGTTAGATTTTGTTTAGGATACTTTTGGTAGATTGGTTTGAAAATCTTTCAAAAAGATTTAGGCAAATATAATTTTGGTAACTAAATCTCTGCAAATAAATTAGTTATTCCTAGTATCATAGTCTTGTTAGGAAACATAATCTTTCATGATTAATTGCTAATCTCTTTTCCTAGTAGGAGATGCTTTGTTTGTCGTGTGCTTGTAGGTATCATTTCCTATATAAGAAGAGCTGGAATGTCGGCGGTTATGCGTGCGAGGAAGCTTGAAAGAGAGAAGATAAAATCCTATAAGCGTGAGCAATCTTCTTTGAAGTTTGAGAGGCATTCATCCATATGAGCAGAAGGCCGTTTGGAAGCTTAAAATGTGCAACATCAACGGCTTCTTTGAGCCATTGAAGAACGATTTTGTGTGAATCTTCTTTTTGTCATCGGGAAGTTGGTTTTTTGTCTTTCTTCCCACGTTTGGTTTAGTGTTTTATGTGGGATTTTGATTCTCACAAGATACTATATCTTGTGAGGATTTTGTTGTTGGCTATTAATTGTAAAACATTATTGTTTTAGTAAAATTTGTGTGTGGCCTTGAGGCTTGATCTACAAGTATCAAACTTGTAGATTGTTTTTGGTTAATATTTGCTTACTTAGTTACGTTTGAAAATTTGAGTCGACTACAAATCTTCATTGCTATTGTTTTGATATTATTTTCTGTTCTCATTGTCATTGCCATTGTTGCAACAATCACTGCAACATTGGCAATCACATTGTCACATAATTGAGAATCCGTGGTTGCACGTTCTTTCAATTGGTATCAGAGCCTTCTCTTGATATCACTAAGAGTCGATTACGTTTAAAGTCGTGATGGATTCTCGGTATGAGAACGTGGTTCGCCTCCTACTCTTACAAATGCTAATTATTCTATTTGGAAAGTCAAGATGCGCATCTTCATCAAATCCATTGATGAAAGAGCGTGGCTTGCTTGTTTTAAATGGTTGGAGTCCTCCCAAAGCGTAGATTCGGATGGTGATGTCAAGATCACCAAAGAATCGAGTGGACCAATGATGATAGGAACAACGCTTCTTTTAACTCGAAAAGCCTTGTGCGCTATTTATAAGGCCTTAGATGCAAATACTTTTAGGGTGATAGCAAATTATGAATCGCCAAAGATGTGTGGGAGGCCCTTCGGACCTTATGTGAAGGACACGCCGGTGTTCGTGCTTCTAAGCTTAAGAATGCTCACCACTCAATTTGAAAACACTAGGATGCATGAGTCGAGGATATAATGACATATTATGGAAGACTTCTTGATTTATCCAACTCGCTCTTGCGTTAGGAGATCCTATTACTAATGAGCGTCTTGTCGGCAAAATGATGAGAACTTTGCCTGAGAGGTTCAATGTCAAGATATGTGCAATTGAAGAAGCACATGATATTGACAAGATGAGTTTTGAAAGACTGAATGGAATTCTTCAAAACTTTGAACTGAACCTAAGCGATCAAATAAAACATAAAGGCAAAGGAGTTTCATCACCTTCCACACCCATTGTGAAAAATATTGCTATGCTGCACCAATTGATCTCTCATGTGATTTGCTTGAAATTCAAAAGATATTGATGAGTCGATTTTGGAGAAGAATCAATTGCTCTATTGACTACTAAATTCAAAAAAATTTGAAAAATAAAAGTCAAAATAGAACTCCATCATCAAGCTCGAAAAACAATTTCAAACCCGATTCGGAAAATTTGTTCCCAAAGAAAATTCTTTTCAAACTCGAAAAACCCTTCACAAATCCATTTGCATCAAAGTCATCCTACAATGGTAAGAACATTGATTCTATCCAATGTAGAGAATGTCAAGGTTATGGCCACTATGCTAACCAATGTGCAAACACTTTAAGAAAGAAAGGCTTGAATTTTTCAGCAACCTTGAGTGATAGTGATGGAGAAGATCCAGGTGATCTTATCACCTTGAATCTTGTTTATGATTCGATTAAAATGCAGATGTTTCGTGTGTCACTCAATCTTTGCAACATCGGGAGTAACATTGGGAGATACATTGAGCGAAACAGAAATGATTTCTTACATTTTAATTCCACAATTGCGAGAAGATGATGGAGACACAGTCGGACTCTTTGGAAGGGTACAAGGAGTTGTACAAGGATTGGGAGAAGAGAGCTCACCAAGTTACATTACTTGGTAAGGCAAATGAGCTTTTAAAAAAGGCAAATGAGGATCAAAAAGAATGCATAGTAAGGCTGGAGAGTGTGCTAAGCAGAAAGGATGTGGAGATTGAGCAGTTGAAGGAGCAGCTTACTCAAGCAAAAGAGACCATGACCAAGTGGAATTCTAGCAAACAAAAGGTTGATGATCTGCTAAATTCTGGTAATACATCCAGGTCAGGTATTGGTTTTGTCCCTAAGATATTTGTGAAAGAAGGAGAAGGAACATCTGGAACCAAACAGACCAATGAAAGTTTTCCTGAAACTGTTTTCTGTGAAAAACCGAGAGTAAGAAAGAAAAATTATGTTTGTCATACGCCATAAGCACGGTCACATACAACCCTTTTGTTTTCGAAAAGGCAGGCAATGTATGAGAATGAAATGAGGCAAGATTTCTTTGGAAAAGCTCATAGGCAGAACCGTATGAAGCAGCCAATGCGCCAGCCAATGCAGCAACATTGGCAGACACATTGGAAGCCTCATTCGAAGACAAATCAGAAATTTTTTCAAAATCACCAACCCAAAACTGTTAAACAAATGTGGGTTCCCAAAACTTGTGATGATAAGTGTAGAGCCAAATATTGTGAGCCTTTTGATATATGTCCTGGTGCTACAATGTCACATGATGAAGTGTGCAATGTTACTTTCACTTCATTAAAATCTCATGTTGCTGGATCTTGGTATTTTGACAGTGGTTGTTCTAGACATATGACAGGTTCAGCTGAGAATTTGAAAGAATATGTGAATATTAATGGTGGATCAGTGACATATGGTGGTGGTGCCAAAGGGAAAATTGTTGGCAAAGGAACATTGAACGTTGAAGGCCTTCCAAATCTCACAAATGTTTACCATGTGGAAGGACTTAAGACAAACTTGATCAGTATAAGCCAGTTGTGTGATGATGATCTTCAGGTAAAGTTTGACAAACATTCTTGTGAAGTATTAGATCACACTAACAAGTGTCTTCTGACAGGTACAAGATCATCTGATAATTGTTACATGTTCACCAATAACCAATCATGTCAGAAGGTAAGTCTTGATGTAAATGATCTTTGGCATCAGAAACTTGGTCACATGAGTTTTCGTAAGCTCGATGAGCTTGTGAGACATGATGCTGTTAAAGGATTACCAAATTTGGAAAGGAATTATTCAAAGGTATGTGGATCTTGTCAAAAAGGTAAACAAACCAAGGCTTCACATCTTCCCATAACACAATGCTCCACATCTAGATGCCTAGAGATGATACACACTGACCTTATGGGTCCCATTGAGGTAGAGAGCCTAGGTAAGAAAAAATATACCTTTGTTTGTGTGGATGACTTCTCTAGATATACTTGGGTGATATTTTTAAGAGAGAAGTCTGAAACTTTTGAGGCTTTCAAAATTTGGTACACCCGTGTAATGAACTTGTATGATCTAAAACTTATTAGAATTAGATCAGATCATGGCACGGAATATGAAAACACATCCTTTTCTAATTATTGTGCCTCCAATGGTATTTCACATGAATTCTCTGCTCCCAAAACTCCACAACAAAATGGAGTGGCGGAGAGAAAGAACAGGACATTACAAGAAATGGCTAGGGTGATGTTACATTCAAAAATTTTGGCTAAAAGATTTTGGGCTGAAGCATTAAATACTGCTTGTCACATTGGAAATAGGGTCTTCTTGAGACCAGGTAGCACAATGACACCTTACGAAATTTTTCTTGGAAAGAAACCTACCTTGAAATACTTTCATGTGTTTGGCTGCGTGTGTTATCTTCTCAATGATAGAGACCAACTTTCCAAATTTGACTCTAAGAGTGATAAGTGTGTGTTCATGGGATATTCCACAAATAGTCGAGCATATAGAGTTTTTAATCTGCGAACTAAGACTATTATGGAATCCATGAACATTGTTTTTGATGATCTAACTGATCTTGGTCACAAAACTTCTGAAGAAGATGTTTCAGGGATTTTAGATTTTGGAGATTTTGATCCGAAACGTTTGAATCCGAATCCAGAGCGGATACAGCAGGGTGGTTCGGTGAAAAATTCAGGATGTGTCACCCAATGTGCTTCCGAATGCAGCAACATCGGAAGACACATTGAACAAAGAACTGGCAGAAGATGAAGTTCTGGGCGATTCAAATCGGGAAAATAGTCGGTCGATCGAGCAGAAATTGACATTCCAAGCAAGATCGGAAGAAACCATCCTCTCACTCAAATTATAGGTAATGTGCGAGATGGTGTGTCAACAAGGAAGAAAGGTAAAGTGGATTACAAGAAACTTGCATGCATGTCCACACTTGAATTTGATGAAATACATGCTTCATGTTTTGTTTCCACTGTTGAACCTAAAAATGTGCAAGAGGCTCTCAAGGATGAAAGCTGGATAAATGCCATGCAAGAGGAACTAGATCAATTCACAAAAATGATGTTTGGTATCTAGTTCCCACCCACTTCAATAAATGTTATTGGAACTAAATGGATTTTCAAAAACAAAACAAATGAAGTGGGAGAAATAATAAGAAATAAAGCTAGACTTGTAGCTCAAGGGTATACAGTTGAGGGGTGGATTTTGATGAAACCTTTGCTGTAGCCGCATTGAGTCTATTCGCGCTTCTTGCAATTGCTTGTTTTCTTGACATAACTCTTCAACAAATGGATGTGAAGAGTGCATTCTTAAATGGAATTCTTGAAGAAGAAGTTTTCGTTGAACAACCAAAAGGGTTTGAGGACCCCATAAACCCAATCATGTGTTTAAATTGAAAAAGGCTTTGTATGGCCTCAAACAAGCTCCTAGAGCTTGGTATGGTAGGCTTACAGATCATCTTTTACAAAGTGGGTTTAGAAGGGGAGAGGTGGATAAAACACTTGTTTATTCAAAAACAAGATAAACATATTTTGATTGCTCAAATTTATGTTGATGACATTGTGTTTGGATCCACCTCCAAATCCTTGGAAAAAGAGTTTGTAAATTGCATGACTTCCACTTTTGAAATGAGCATGGTAGGGGAGTTGACCTATTTTTTAGGAATTCAGATCAAACAATCACATGAAGGGATGTTCATATCTCAAGCCAAGTATTCTCTGAACTTGGTGAAGAAATTCGATCTTGAGAATGGAAAACATAAGAAAACCCCTATGGGTACATCCAATAAACTTAATAGAGATGAAAAATCTGAAAGTGTTGACCCTACCTTATATAGAAGTATGATTGGAAGTTTGCTGTATTTAACTGCCACCCGTCCAGATATCATGTACAGTGTGTGTTTGTGTGCTAGGTATCAAGCAAACCCCAAAGTTTCTCACTTGAAAGCTGTAAAAAGAATAATTCGTTATGTTGGTGAGACTTTTGGCATGGGTTTGTGGTATACTAAGCACACAAACACCAATCTTGTTGGATTTAGTGATGCTGACTGGGCTGGCAGTGTTGATGACATGAGAAGTACGTCTGGAGGATGTTTTTATCTAGGAAATAATCTGATTTCATGGTTTAGCAAGAAACAAAATTGTGCAGCCCTATCAACAAATCGAATATATAGGCTGGCGGTAGTGGATGTACACAACTTTTGTGGATGAAACAAATGATCAAAGATTATGGTTTGCACAGTGATATCTTAACCATGTATTGTGACAACACAAGTGCGATAAGCATAGCTAAAAATCATGTTCAACACTCAAGAACAAAGCACATAGATATAAGACACCATTTTATTAGAGACTTAGTTGAACAAGGCATTGTCTGCATTGAACATGTTGGTACAGAAAACCAATTGGCTGATATTTTTACTAAGAGTCTAGATTTTGAGAGATTCATAAATCTTAGGAAATCTCTCGGTATGTGTGCCATGTAATCCCTCACTTAAAAAAAAAATATTAGGCATATTGCATTGTTGTTTAGGGGGCACACTAGAATCACTCTGTATGTTGTCTTTAGTACCTTGTTTGATTGTCTTGGTGATTCATTCAAAATTATTGTGATCTTATTGCTCAAATTCTTCTCATCATCTCCCAATAAAGTTGTACTTGAATTGAAAATTTTCTTTCAAACCACAAAGGAAAGAGCTACCTTTTGAAATTTTTAGGATCTTTGCAATTTGTCAATGTCTATGTGAAGTTTAGACTTGCATGGGTTGATCTTGACTAAATTGACTCCTTTTAATTGACAAAGTGTGAAAGCTACCTAACGGAAAAGAGCTACCTATGAACAAGGTTGTGGCATCTTTCTTTTGGGACTATGAATTCTCGAATTTCATGGGTTGATCAATAAGTAAAGTTGCTACCCTTGGTAAATAGTGTGAAAGGTTCCTAGTGGTGTTTGTCAAATTAGCTTGAAATAAAGTAAAGCTATTCTCATAGGAAAATAAAGTACCTATGATGTTTATGGGAGTAGTTGTGTTTATTTGGTGATAGAAAAATGAGGACTCGGACATAAAATCACAGTTTTTGGTGAATGTGTTTTCCATTGCGAACATTGGGAACAACATTCGATGATCTAGACATATCACATGTGTGTGTTTGCATTCTTTTCTTTGATTATCTTCTTTTGCATATTTTAGGCATGTTTTCTAGGTCATATTGTTGAAATATCAGGCCTCCAAAGTTTACGTCCTTCAAATTGGTGCATGTTTTGCTTCTAGTTCACAAAGTCAATATTTTATGTGGATGTCTAAACTGTTGTGTTCTTCATGAGAATCGATCTGGTTTCTTGTGTCTTGTGTGGTTTCAATCTGGTTAAGTATGGTTTGTGTATTCTTAAAATACTTGATGAAATTCAAAATGTTTTTGAAATCGATTGTGATTTATCCTTCCACATATCTCTCATGTTCATAACATGATTTTTATCTTGATTCTATCGGTAGTTTAGCATTTGATTTTTCATCCACATTTTTGAAATTTGAATTTCAGATTTTGGGACTGCTTACCTTCTCTCATTAAATGACTTAAACGACTAATTTGTATTAGTGGAAGGTTTAGTGGTAATTTTTGCAGGAACATAGGTCACTGCTCACAGATCCGTCTCTCTCAATTCTCCGGCGATCTTCTCAGTTCTCCATCTTCACCCCAAAATTCAATCTCATCTTGCTCTCTTCATCCATATTCCTCCTCTCATCCTCAAATGGCTTCCTCTTCGTCAAACCCCAAATCCTCAAAACCTGATGTAGCACCAATCGAAGCTACAATCAGCCCTTCTTCCTCTCCTGAAAATTCTTCTACGGCTATGGTTGTATTTCAATCATTCCCCGAACCTCTCACAGTAATACTTCCGGGAGAAAAGGGCAATGAAATTGACGTCGATAATCCAGGGAATTTGTCTGGGTTACCAAAGATCGGTAACCCTAGCTCTCGACGATCGAAAAGGCAGCGAGGAATTCCGGCCAACTATGAGAACCCATCTGTAGCCGATGTACAAGCGGCAAAGAAGAACAAGGTTGGGCCAGGATTTTTTAAAGAATCGGTTGAAATTGCAAGCGATTCTGATGATATGGATTTTGTTCCTCCAACCGGCTCTATTCCCCCCGTTCAAGAGCCATCTCCGCCACCAGCAACTCCTTCACCTACTCATGTCCAGAACGACGTACAAGATGATGACTATCCTATTCCCTCACCTAGGATTGTGTTCCCGGCCGTCTCATCATCTCCACCAAGAAAGACACCGTCAATGGAAGTGAGTTCTCCCTCTGCTTCAACCAATGACATAACTGTCTCTGATGATGATGTTGTCAAGAACTTAGTCAAGTTGAAGAAGGCATGTTCTTCTACATCTGGTCCATCCAACACGCCTCAACCAGAGGCCATGCCAAGTCAGCCTAGTTCTTCAGAATTCGATGATAGTTCTGATAAGAACTACGAAGAGAAAGAGGGGTCTCCTGAAGATAGTGAAGACTCTGAAGATGTACCTGTGCGTTTCACCAGAAGCCGTCTTGCCAGCTCCAATGTTGCACCCATTGCTGCAACATTCAAACGGTCAAAACCATTGGGTACTCCCTTCTCTTCAAAATTTATCTCTAAGGCTGCTTCTTCTAGATATAATATTTCTAGGAATATTATTGATGAAAGAAATGTTGCGCCCTCTCTGTTGCAATCATATAATCTCACATCCTACTTTTCTGATAGAGGTCTTATGGACACAATTTCTCTAGCTGCCCCATACTTTAGAGAATTGATTCATGAATTTTATGCAAACATTGAGAAGCGCATTTGTGATCCATCTGATACTAGCTTCGAGAAAGTTTTTGTAAGAGGGAAATGGTATACTTTTTCTCCCTCTATCATCAATTCAGTCCTTCACACACCTGCATCTGGCAATTTTGATTTTCTCCTAGATCTAGATTCTTGTGTAGTTGAATTGTCTGGTGGAAAACTCTCTAAGTGGCCTGTTAAAGGCACTCCTCTTAGCACCTCCCAGCTCTCATCCCTTTATGCATTTCTCCACAAAATTTGCTGTGCAAATTGGTCACCCTCCACCAATTCAAATGTCATCACAGAAGAGCATGCAAAAGTCCTTTATCTCATTGGGACTAAGGCCTCCTTTGATTTTGGGTATTATGTGTTTAGAAAGGTTTCTTCCATGGCAGAAACAGGAGGAGACAAAAGGTCTCTCATCTTTCCTTCCCTCATTTATAAAATTCTTGTGTCCCAGGGCTACAAGCCTTCCCCCTCCATACGTTTATCTCCTCTTCTTGAACCTCTCCAGTTCTCTGCTAAACTGTTAAGGGGTGATAGGGTTGTCAATTTGCCCCTTCCTTCTTCATCGATCCTCGCATCAATTTGGACCTAGCTCCTCACATCCTCCTGCCTCTCCCACAGTTCAAGTTCCTCCTGTTGTTCCTCCCATTGTTCCTTCCATTGTTCCTCCCATTGCTGCATCATCTGTTGAAACATCCAACATGCTTGCCCAACCAACTGCTCCTATCTCTGTGTTCTTTGTCAAAGAACAGTTAAAAATGGTTCAGTCTCAGCTTGCTCTACTCTCTGCTCAAACTACTTTTCTCACCTCTTTAGCTGCACAATACTCTGCTTGGCTAGATATTCATTCTGGTCAAATAGGGGTGATAATAGTGAAGCTGCTTCCTCTGCAAGAGTTCATCCAAAGCAAGAGTTCTTTCTGCTTGTTCCTCCTCATAGTCTATCCTATGGAAGCTGATCCTATGTAATTTTGGTGTTGGTATTTGGCTGTTCTCATGGATAATTCTGAACATTTGTTACATTTGGTTCTGTCTTTATAGTCCTGTGATGATTGGATATTCTGGAACTCTATTTGGCTTGTAATAAGTAGTTGTAGTTATAAACATGTTTCCCTATGGTGTATTTTTGATATTATTTTCAGGGGGTGCTTGTCATTATTAACTTCTTGCAGGTCATCTTTGGATATTCAGGATTTGACCAAGAATGCTCAACAAAGGGGGTGATTGTAAGGGTAAAATAGGCAAAGCCTATTTTATCTTGTTTTCACCTTTCTTGGTCAAAGAAGGATCTTATTTTAGTCAATGGTTATTTAGGTGTTAGATTTTGTTTAGGATACTTTTGGTAGATTGGTTTGAAAATCTTTCAAAAGATTTAGGCAATATATTTTTGGTATCTAGATTTCTGCAAATAAATTAGTTATTCCAAGTATCATAGTCTTGTTAGGAAACATAATCTTGCATGTTTATTTGTTAATCCCTTTCCTAGTAGGAGTAGGTCTGTTTTGACGTGTGCTTGCAGGAATCATTTTCTATTTAATAAGAGCTGGATGTCGAGCAAAGGTGTGCGCAGGAAGCTTGAAAGAGTGAAGATAAAATCCTATAAATTGTGAGCAATCTTGCTGGAGTTTTGAAGGCTGTTCATCCATTTGAACAGAAGTTGTTTTGAAGCTTCAGATAATGCAACATCAACAGCTTCTTTGAGCCATTGAAGAATTGTTTTTTGTGTGCTTCCTTTTTCTGTCATCAGGAAGTTGTTTTGTGTCTTTCTTCCCACGTTTGGTTTAGTGTTTTATGTGGGATTTTTGATTCTCTCAAGATACTATATCTTGTGAGGATTTTGTTGTTAGTTGTTAGTTGTAAAACATTATTGTTTTAAGTAAAATGTGTGTGGCCTTGAGGCTTGATCTACAAGTATCAAACTTGTAGATTGTTTTTGGTTAATATTTGCTTACTTAGTTCTGTTTGAAATTGAGTCTGACTACAAATCTTCCGCTGCTATTGTTTTGATATTATTTTTCTGTTCTCATTGTCATTGCCATTGTTGCAACAATCACTGCAACATTGGCAATCACATTGTCACATATCGAGAATCCGTGGTAGCACGATCTTTCAATCAGCCACTGTCCAGGTGGAATGTAGATTGCCGTCACAACGGCTTAATTCAAAGTATTCGATCCTTTGGTCGCAACGAGTGAGCGATTTGCATTCCAAGCGATCTATATTCTCCAATTTACTATATATTATAATTAACAATGATGAATAATTGGGTCAAATAAAAAAGCTATATGTTGAGTATAGTGAGTTGGGGAACCTTTACAATTTTTTTGATTCGGAAGAGTATTATTGTCGTATGTGAATACTATTTGTTTGGAAATTGTTAATGGAGATGCATCAATTTGGAACGACGATGCATCAATCAGGAATCGATGCACAATTTGCATTTGCGATTCACCAACTGGACCCCTTCACAGAAAATCCCAATGCAAAATTTAGAATTAGTAAATCTTGATGCAAAAATTAGAATACACATGCAGAAAATCCCGATGTACAATTTTTTATTTGTAATGCACAATTTGGAATTAATAAATTCTGATGTAAAAATTGGAATTACGAGGCATCAACGTAGAATTGTGACGCAGCGCGCTCCTAATCCAATTTCATTAAAGGGTATACTCGTCCTTGTGTCTTAAAAATGTCATTTACTGGTTTTAAAAAAAAGTGTCCCTTAGTGGTTAAAATTCTATGAAAGGGGACCGGTCCAATTATCACCCTTACATTAATCCATAAACATAATGTTAATTTTATGAAAAGATAACAGTAATCTATTTATTACTAAAACAAAATATGTTGTTGTTTAATCCCCTAATTTATACATTTCCTGAGAGTAGAGTATTATGTACATGTGTGATAATATTAAATTAATTAAATTACGAGTAATGATAGAGCCACTCAATGAGCACTCAAATTTGTGCACCAAATGATGTGATTTCCAATGTGTCATCTTATTGGCATTTTATGGGCTCCACTATAAGTTAAAAAGTTATCTTAACAATATGACACATAAGATGTCACATCATTTAGTACCCAAAATTAAGTGCTATTAGAGTGGCCCTAGCATTACCCTTAAATTACGGTCTAAATAAACGACACAATCCGGTTCACATATTTTAAGTTCTCTTTTCTATATCATATTACAATTAGGGGTGACAAAATGAGTGTTATGGATAATTATGAGTTAGTCTATTATCCATGGATAATAAACTAACACATAATTATCCATAATACCCATTTTACCACCCCTAATTACAATGAACCTATCTTATTATAGGCAACTTCTACAATATATATAGTGCATCACACGGGCACTAACATAGTTGAATAAAAAATAGTAGTTCTTTAATTATCCAGTTAAAATTCTAATATACACAAGCTTATTCGTTGGATATTTTTTTATTTCAAATAAAGACAACAAGTTTCTTTTAGCTTATTGAGTTAGGGACTGTTCTAACTTGATCATAGATATCATATTATAATAATTTCGAAGCGTTAAAATTTAGTGGGAAGAACTTGTCGTTCTGATCCTACCTAATTCGAGAATTAGTTTTGGATTTTTTTTTTTTTAGGATTCCCGGAAACCTTGGGAGAGAAAGAAAGAAAAAAAAAGTGTAGGGACTAAAAATTTGAGCATTTAAATCAACATCAAATACCAAACGAATCATTGGAAGATTGTCTTTTTCTTCAAAGAAATAAACCATAACCAAATATGAATATGCTTTAATCAATGACACCCATTATAGCCAATAATTCTTCGAAATTTGAAGAATTAAAAAAGTGACGTTTGAAAGAAACACCAACATCAAATACCAAAAATAAGCAGACATTGGACACAAAATAGAACCAACACATGAAAGAGAACAGAATTTTCAACAAACAACACCAGTTACACAAGAAAAAAAAAAAAAAAAAAAAATATATATATATATATATATTTAAAGTTGGTGAGGAGCACTATGGTTGTGCCACCTCACCCACTTTAAATAAATATTGATTTTTAGGCATCCACAAGTAAGACTTTTTATCTTCCAACCATTACCTATTAATAATATCTATTAATATTCAATATGATAAGGGGTATTATCATATAGCTATATATAACAATAGATATAACTTCTTCTATTGTCAATAGTAGAAGACTTATATTTAAAAACTTTTACAACTAACATTACTTCTAACCAATGTGGGATAAAACTCTTCAAGATGAGATATTACTTCTAATGACTCACTTTTAATACTATACTTTAACCTTTGATATCTTATTCATCCAAAACTTGATTTGGACAAATAAATATATCATTTCGATGTTCTTGCCGAGTAGAACACATTCGCACAATTACTTTTGTCAACAAACAAATGACACGTAAAGAAATTTGTGCCTCAAGTTGCACAATTTCTTTCACTAAAAACACTAATTTTTTAATAAGTATTATACTTTAACTCTTGATATTTTATTTATCCAAAACTCGATTTTGACAAATAAATATATCATTTCGATGCTCTCACCGAGTAGAACACATTTGCGCAATTACCTTCGGCAACAAACAAATGACACATAAATAAATTCGTGCCTCAAGTTACACAATTTCTCTCACTAAAACACTAATTTTTTGAACAAATATTATACTTTAAGTCTTGATATCTTATTATTCAAAACTCGATTTGGACAAATAAATATATCATTTTGATCCTCTCACTGGGTAGAACGCATTTGCGCAATTACCTTAGTCAACAAACAAATGACACGTAAAGAAATTCGTGCCTCAAGTTGCACAATTTCTTTCACTAAAACACTAATTTTTCAACAATTGAAGAGATGTATCCCACATTGGTTAGAAATTGATGTTGGTTTCAAAACTTCTATTATTAAGTACCAATAGAAGAAATGTATCATACATTGGTTGGAAAGTGATGTTGATTTTCAAAGTCACTAGAAAACCAAAAGTTTTTAAAGCTTCCACATGAATTATTCAAAGGTGGTGAGGTGGCACAACCATAGTGCTCCTCACCAACTTTATATATATATATATATATATATATATATATATATATATATATATATATATATATGATAAAATATTTTACCATTATTACCAATAGAAGATGTATATCTCACATTGGCTAGAAAATGATGTTTAGTTTAAATTATTTTATATTATTACCAATAAAAGAGATGTATAACACATTGTTTAAAAAGAAAATGTTAGATTTTAAAGTTTTTAGACTAAAGACTTTCACTTTTACAAGAGATATATATATATCTCACATGGTTACAAAATATTCTACTATTATTACCAATAGAAGATATGTATTAAACATTGGTTAGAAATTGATGTTTGTATTAATAATACTATTATTAATTACTAATTGAAAAGATGTATCATACATTTGTTATAAAGTGATGTTGGTTTTCAAAGTTTTTTGATAAAAGACTTCTACAATTATTGGTTAAAAATGATATTGATTTTTAATTATTTTAGATTATATAAAAGACTTACTATTATTAGCAATAGAAGATATATATACTTTTGGTTTTCTAGCCATTAGCTAATAATAATACATAATAATACATAATAATAATCAATATGATAAGGAGTATTAGTATTAGTATATAAAAACTTTTACAACTAACATTACATCTAACCAATGTGGGATAAAACTCTTCAAGGTTAGATATTACTTCTAATGACTCACTTTTAACATCATACTTTAAGTTTTGATATCTTATTCATCCAAAACTTGATTTGGACAAATAAATATATAATTTCGATGTTTTTGCCGAGTAGAACACATTTGTACAATTACATTTGTCAACAAATAAATGACAAGTAAAGAAATTTGTGCCTTATGTTGTACGATTTCTTTCACGAAAAACATTAATTTTTAAATAAGTATTATACTTTAACTCTTGATATCTTATTCATCCAAAACTCGATTTGGACAAATAAATATATTATTTTGATGCCCTCACCGAGTAGAACACATTTGCGCAATTACCTTCGTCAACAAACAAATGACACGTAAAGAAATTCGTGCCTCAAGTTGCACAATTTCTTTGACTAAAAACACTAATTTTTCAACAATAGAAGAGATGTATCTCACATTGGTTAGAAATTGATATTTGTTTTAAAAATTCTATTATTAAGTACCAATAGAAGAAATGTATAAAACATTGGTTGGAAAGTGATTTTAATTTTCAAAGTCACCTTCCACATGGATGCCTTAGAATTAAGATTTATTCAAAGGTGGTGAGGTGACACAACCATAGTGCTCCTCACCAACTTTATATATATATATATATATATATATATATATATAATATTTTTACCATTATTACTAATAGAAGATGTATATCTCACATTGGCTAGAAAATGATGTTGGGTTTAAATTATTTTATATTATTACCAATAAAAGAGATGTATAACACATTGTTTAAAAAAAAAAGTTAGATTTTAAAATCTTTAGATTAAAGACTTTCACTTTTACAAGAGATATATCTCACATGGTTACAAAATATTCTACTATTATTACCAATAGAAGAGATATATTAAACATTTGTTAGAAATTGATGTCTGTATTAAAAATACTATTATTATTAATAATTGAAAAGATGTATCATACATTTGTTATAAAGTGATGTTGGTTTTCAAAGTTTTTGATAAAAGACTTCTACAATTATTACCAATAGAAGATGAAATCTCACATTGGTTAAAAATGATATTGATTTTTAATTATTTTGATTATATAAAAGACTTACTATTATTAGCAATAGAAGATATATATAGTTTTGATTTTCTAGTCATTAGCTAATAATAATACATAATAATAATCAATATGATAAGGGGTATTAGTATTAGTATATATAACTTCTTCTATTGTCAATAGTAGAAGACTTATATTTAAAAAAATTTACAACTAATATTACTTCTAACCAATGTGGGATAAAACTCTTCAAGGTTAGATATTACTTCTAATGACTCACTTTTAACATCATACTTTAAGCTTTGATATCTTATTCATCCAAAACTTGATTTGGACAAATAAATATATCATTTCGATGTTTTGCGAGTAGAACAAATTTGCACAATTACTTTGTCAACAAACAAATGACACGTAAAAGAAATTTGTGCCTCAAGTTGCACAATTTCTTTCACTAAAAACATTAATTTTTTAATAAGTATTATACTTTAACTTTTGATATCTTATTCATCCAAAACTCGATAAATAAATATATCATTTTGATGCTCTCCGAGTAGAACACATTTGCGTAATTACCTTGCCAACAAACAAATGACACGTGAAGAAATTAGTACCTCAAGTTGCACAATTTCTCTCACTAAAAACACTAATTTCGTTAACAAGTATTAAATTTTAAGTCTTGATATCTTATTATCCAAAACTTCGATTTTGACAAATAAATATATCATTTGATGCTCTCACAGGTAGAACACATTTGCACAATTACCTTCGTCAACAAACAAATGACATAAAAAGAAATTCGTGCATCAAGTTGCACAATTTCTTTCACTAAAAACACTAATTTTTTCAACAATAGAAGAGATGTATCCCATTGGTTAGAAATTGATGTTGGTTTAAAAATTCTATTATTTACCAATAGAAGAAATGCATCATACATTGGTTGGAAAGTGATGTTGATTTTCAAAGTCACTAGAAAACCAAAAGATTTTAAAGCTTCATGTGAATGAATTTATTCAAAGGTGGTGAGTGTGACATAACCATAGTGCTCCTCACCAACTATATATATATATATATATATATATATGATAAAAAGATTTTACCATTATTACCAATAGAAGAGATGTATAATACACATTGTTTAAAAGAAAATGTTAGATTTTAAAGTCTTTAGACTACAAATTTTCACTTTACAAGAGATGTATCTCACATGGTTAAATATTCTACTATTACCAATAGAAGAGATGTATCACATTGGTTAGAAATTGATGTTTGTATTAAAAATACTTTTATTATTACTAATGAAAAAGATATCATACATTTGTTATAAAGTGATGTTGGTTTTTCAAAGTTTTTTGATAAAAGACTTCTACCATTATTACCAATAGAAGATGTATATCTCACATTGGTTAAAAAATGATGTTGATTTTAATTATTTTAGATTATATAAAAGACTTACTATTATTAGCAATAGAAGATATATATCACACATTTGTTATAAATTGATGTTGGTTTTAAATTATTATTATTACCAATAAAAGAGATAAATCTTACATTGAGTTAAAAGTGTTTAATAAAAATACTTCAACTTTTTATCATTAATAAAAGAGAAGAAGATATATCTCATTATATAGAAAGAGATAATACTTTTGATATTTTTTGAATAAAAAACTTATATTAATGTACAAATGATAGAATAATATTACACATTGGTTAGAAAGTGATGTAGGTATTAAAGTCTTTTTATAAAAGACTTAATACCAATAGAAAAAATATGTATTTCACATTAGTTATAAAGAAAGTGATATTGGTTTAAAA
>JABEVN020002284.1:0-21968 GCA_013146195.2 Codonopsis lanceolata
AACTCCATAAACTTTGTTGAATGCGAGCCACGGTCGCTATCTCCTTGTTCTAACGTTAGGAATTCCATCTCTCCCCTTTCTCGAGTCACTGCTTGGGACTAAACGGTAACATAAACTCCTTGACAAAGTTTTCCCTTTTCGAGGCACTCCATCTTGTCTCAATGATCTCGTATTCCAAGCCGCATTTGCTCGGCCGCACCATCCATTAACTAAGGTAACCATTTCTTACGACGTACTACCCCAAAGCGCAAAGATCTTCTCCATGTTTTCTAGCCAATGTTTCGCCCCAATAGTATCGGCTCTCCATCGAAACTTTCGGTTTAAACTTCCAAGAATTTCGCAAGAGAAAAAGAATCATCTTCGATCCACATCCGTTGAGGGTCAGCGGATCGCTAACATTCTCCTCGTCGCCACGCGGCTGTACTCGAACAAGGTATAATAGAACTAGCTCCACACCAAGTTCCATAATACGCCTACAAAGAACACTCGGCGTTAATAACTCAACAATAAACCCAACCCAAACTAGGCCAAGGAACCTATCACGGCTAACATAGCTCGATACCAAGCGTGATGGCCGACCAGCTCAATCTGCGGGAATCCCAAGATCGTGCCGTCAAAACAAGCTAAAGATGGACAAGCACCGCTAAGCGTAGTGGTGCGAGTCAAGAGTTGAACCAACAAACTCTAACGAGAATGTAAAGCCATAACGGCAAAGAAATAACCAATAAACTTAAAATCTGCGGAAGCAAATCATAAGTGGGACCAAGCCTATAATTATAAACTAAGGGACACAAAGGGCGACTATCTACTCATAATCTCTACGACTCGCGTGACCAACATTGCGCACGTCACGACAAACTCATCGGCAACTCAAAGTAGGCGAAGGCAACAAAGACAACGATAAACAACAACTCTACGGCTATAACATGCGGAGGAATAAATCAACTAAAAGAGTAAGGTATAAAATACTAACCACTAACCCATGTCTCTCGACTAAAGTTGTCGAGGGCGAAATAACAATAACATAATACTAGAATAAGCGAGCTAAAACCTTGGAAAGAGACGGAATAACTTCTAATAAATACATTTCGACCAAACAAGTCGGCTCCCAAAATGAAACAATAATAAGATACTAACATAACTACCCAAGTAAAGTTTACATAACTTCACATCCGTGTCTCACACGATACAAAATACAACAATACTAATACCCCCTATTGGGAAGACCACCTCGCTATCCGGGCAGCGCCCGAGGCTGCAGCCGCACTGGCAATCAAGCTAAGCTGCAAAAACTAAGGAAAACAAACACACGAAATGAGTCATAATGACCCAAGGTAAGTTACTAAATGCAATGTATGGCATAGCATGGCGTGGCATGGCATAATGCACAAGCATGCATAAAATCATGGCATCTTTATAGCATAGAGTTTGTTTTCCTTAGGATCAATGAGTACAAAATCAAAAGAAGAAGAAGTAACTTAAAAGTGTTCAACACCAAGAAAGCAAAGGAAGAAATCAATCGGTTAGAAATGCTCCTCTTCTTGAGCTCTACACCTTTAATGAAGGATTCTTGGGCAAAGGAGGAATGGATGATGAAGACCAAGGGCAAAGCTTCATGTAGCCATGGGAGAACTCTCAAGAACTCTCTCTCACGTTTTTAGGAATGCTCTCGGTAAATGAGAAGTCAAATGGCTGAATTGTGGCTTAAAAGGGTTTAAATGTTGAGTGGGACAAGTGTCACCACATTGTGGTCACTTTCTAATCTGATTTTGTGGCTTAATTGGCCACTAATGCACTCTTAATCCATCATTACAACTAGTTAGGGATGTTAGGACTTAAGTGGGAAGGGTTAGGGAGGTTTAGGATAGGTTTAGATATGGGTTCAAGGTGTACAAGTCGACCAATTCGAAACAGGAAAAAATCATGTGGACCAGCGGGTGAGGCGGGCGCCTCACCAAGCCCATGCGGCCGCCTCAACTACTGAGGCTACTCCCAAGTTCGGACCACTTTGCAATTACTCCCATCGAGGCGGGCGCCTCATGAGGTGCTATCATGCGGCGCCTCGGCTCGAAACCTCTAAAACTTGATCTAAATGGTCCCAAACTTATGGGCAACCATTCTAAGGTCTATCCCAACTCAAAACAAGTCTAAAACACACCCGAACAACTCCCGAAACAACTCGGAGCGGCAGAGTGAAGGGTGCAACAACGTGCAACCGGGCGACGAATGAACTTCGCAATCGAGCGAGCAACGAGGAGACTTTTAAGGCAAGTCTAAGGGCTAATGGAGAAGCTTAAATACTTCTAGAAAGTTGAATAACAACTAGGGGAATAAGAATCCCAAAGGAGAGACGATTGCAGCGACTCGATTCGAACTACGGCGATAGAGGCAATATCTCCAAAACTTCCAAATCATCGATAGACTTAAGGAACACCTCCAACTTGAAGTCTAATGCATCTAAACATGTTAACAAACCATCTTAAAGAGATCTAGGACCCAAACCGAGGTCACGAACACAAAAAGCATAAGCAAACCCTCAATCGCGTCGTATTCCAAGAGCTATCGTCGAAGTCACGACTTGTGACTTTAACAAGTCAACAACTATATGGAGTCTTTAATAATGTTTTGTCTTAATATGGTCTATCAAACATATCTAGACCCTCTCGCAGCCCAAACATACCGTCGACAAAGGAAGAAGTGCAAGTATAGCACGCAAAACCCAGAGATATGAAGGAGCGAGGCGTCACAAGTTTTATCCAAGCCCACAAAGTTAAAAATAATAACTAATAATGTGGTAGATAAGTAAAAAATGTAGTGGAAATAGAATTTCACTAAAAAATCATTAACAACACGTGCAATGCAACGTGCGTGTACTCGACTAGTTACTATAAAAGTGTGAGTTGTCTCTTACAAATTAATGTATAAAACATATTAACATTTCATCTAATAAATCATCCACCATTTATTTAAGGACAAACAAGTAAATTTATCAATAGAAGAGATGGAGAAAATGAGACTAATTCGACTATGGATAGCGAAGGTTTTGTACAAGCGAGACCAAGAATGTCAATTGAAGATGTCGTAGAGAATACCTCAATGAGCTTATCAATAGAAGTTTGGTTCAAGTCGGTGACATAGATAGGCTTAGTGGAAGGCTTAAAACATATCGTCTTCACGATCTTTTGCGTGAAATGATTCTTTCGATAGTCACAGGAGCATAAGTTTATTATGGTTGCCGTGGATCGAGTTATGAGTGGCTCGAGATAGTTCGACACCTTGCAATTCACGAAGACGCTAAATATTTGCAAGTAAGCACTAAATATTTTAATCGTCTTCGTTCATTCCTTTCATTTGTTTACGATGATTCGCTATCCATGTCAAAATTACTACAACCCATCTTGTTAAGCTCAAAGTTCTTAACGGTGTGTTTGGTCAAAAAGAAGTATAATTTAGAAATAACAAATATACTACTCAACTTCAAAACAACAAGTAATTAATTAATTAGCGGTTTTGTCCAAGCCCACACAAAGTTAAAAGTAATAACTAATAATGTGGTAGATAAGTAAAAATGTAGTGGAAATAGCATTTCACTAAAAATCATTAACAACACGTGCAACATGCAACGCTGCACTTGACTAGTTACTCTAAAAGTGTGAGTTGTCTCTTACAAATTAATGTATAAAACAAATTAACATTTCATCTAATAAATCATCCACCATTTATTTAAGGACAAACAAGTAAATTTATCAATAGAAGAGTTGGAGAAAATGAGACTAATTCGACTATGGATAGCAGAAGGTTTTGTACAAGCGAGACCAAGAATGTCAATTGAAGATGTCGCCGAGGAATACCTCAATGAGCTTATCAATAGAAGTTTGGTTCAAGTCGGTGACATAGATAGGCTTACTGGAAGGTTTAAAACATATCGTCTTCATGGTCTTTTGCGTGAAATGATTCTTTCGATAGTGACATAGCATAAGTTTATTATGGTTGCCGTGGATCGAAAGTTATGAGTGGCCTGAGATAGTTCGACGCCTTGCAATTCACGAAGACGCTAAATATTTGCAAGTAAGCAGCAAATATTTTAATCGTCTTCGTTCATTCCTTTCATTTGTTTACGATGATTCGCTATCCATGTCAAAATTACTACAACCCATCTTGTTAAGCTCAAAGTTCTTAACGGTGTGTCTGGTCAAAAAGAAGTATAATTTAGAAATAACAAATATATTGCTCAACTTCAAACAACAAGTAATTAATTAATTAGCAGTTTTGTCCAAGCCCACAAAAGTTAAAAGTAATAACTAATAATGTGGTAGATAAGTAAAAAATGTAGTGGAAATAGCATTTCACTAAAAAATCATTAACAACACGTGCAACATACGTGCAACTGCACTTGACTAGTTACTATAAAAGTGTGAGTTGTCTCTTACAAATTAATGTATAAAACAAATTAACATTTCATCTAATAAATCATCCACCATTTATTTAAGGACAAACAAGTAAATTTATCAATAGAAGAGTTGGAGAAAATGAGACTAATTCGACTATGGATAGCAGAAGGTTTTGTACAAGCGAGACCAAGAATGTCAATTGAAGATGTCGCCGAGGAATACCTCAATGAGCTTATCAATAGAAGTTTGGTTCAAGTCGGTGACATAGATAGGCTTACTGGAAGGCTTAAAACATATCGTCTTCACGATCTTTTGCGTGAAATGATTCTTTCGATAGTGACATAGCATAAGTTTATTATGGTGGCCGTGGATCGAGTTATGAGTGGCCCGAGATAGTTCGACGCCTTGCAATTCACGAAGACGCTAAATATTTGCAAGTAAGCAGCAAATATTTTAATCGTCTTCGTTCATTCCTTTCATTTGTTTACGATGATTCGCTATCCATGTCAAAATTACTACAACCCATCTTGTTAAGCTCAAAGTTCTTAACGGTGTGTTTGGTCAAAAAGAAGTATAATTTAGAAATAACAAATATATTCTCAACTTCAAACAACAAGTAATTAATTAATTAGTTTTGTCCAAGCCTACACAAAGTTAAAAGTAATAACTAATAATGTGGTAGATAAGTAAAAATGTAGTGGAAATAGCATTTCACTAAAAATCATTAACAACACGTGCAACATGCGTGCAACAACGCTGCACTTGACTAGTTACTATAAAAGTGTGAGTTGTCTCTTACAAATTAATGTATGAAAAAAATTAACATTTCATCTAATAAATCATCCACCATTTATTTAAGGACAAACAAGTAAATTTATCAATAGAAGAGATGGAGAAAATGAGACTAATTCGACTATGGATAGCAGAAGGTTTTGTACAAGCGAGACCAAGAATGTCAATTGAAGATGTCGCCGAGGAATACCTCAATGAGCTTATCAATAGAAGTTTGGTTCAAGTCGGTGACATAGATAGGCTTAGTGGAAGGCTTAAAACATATCGTCTTCACGATCTTTTGCGTGAAATGATTCTTTCGATAGTGACAGAGCGTAAGTTTATTATGGTGGCCAGTGGATCGAGTTATGAGTGGCTTGAGATAGTTCGACGCCTTGCAATTCACGAAGACGCTAAATATTTGCAAGTAAGCAGCAAATATTTTAATCGTCTTCGTTCATTCCTTTCATTTGTTTACGATGATTCGCTATCCATGTCAAAATTACTACAACCCATCTTGTTAAGCTCAAAGTTCTTAACGGTGTGTTGGTCAAAAGAAGTATAATTTAGAAATAACAAATATATTGCTCAACTTCAAACAACAAGTAATTAATTAATTAGCAGTTTTGTCCAAGCCCACAAAAGTTAAAAGTAATAACTAATAATGTGGTAGATAAGTAAAAAATGTAGTGGAAATAGCATTTCACTAAAAAATCATTAACAACACGTGCAACATACGTGCAACGCGCGTGCACTTGACTAGTTACTATAAAAGTGTGAGTTGTCTCTTACAAATTAATGTATAAAACAAATTAACATTTCATCTAATAAATCATCCACCATTTATTTAAGGACAAACAAGTAAATTTATCAATAGAAGAGATGGAGAAAATGAGACTAATTCGACTATGGATAGCAGAAGGTTTTGTACAAGCGAGACCAAGAATGTCAATTGAAGATGTCGCCGAGGAATACCTCAACGAGCTTATCAATAGAAGTTTTGTTCAAGTCGGTGACATAGATAGGCTTACTGGAAGGCTTAAAACATATCGTCTTCACGGTCTTTTGCGTGAAATGATTCTTTCGATAGTGACAGAGCGTAAGTTTATTATGGTGGCCAGTGGATCGAGTTATGAGTGGCCTGAGATAGTTCGACGCCTTGCAATTCACGAAGACGCTAAATATTTGCAAGTAAGTAGCAAATATTTTAATCGTCTTCGTTCATTCCTTTCATTTGTTTACGATGATTCGCTATCCATGTCAAAATTACTACAACCCATCTTGTTAAGCTCAAAGTTCTTAACGGTGTGTCTGGTCAAAAGAAGTATAATTTAGAAATAACAAATATACTACTCAACTTCAAACAACAAGTAATTAATTAATTAGCTGTTTTGTCCAAACCTACATAAGTTAAAAGTAATAACTAATAATATGGTAGATAAGTAAAAAATGTAGTGGAAATAGCATTTCACTAAAAAATCATTAACAACACGTGCAACATGCGTGCAACATACGTGCAACGCGCGTGCACTTGACTAGTTACTATAAAAGTGTGAGTTGTCTCTTACAAATTAATGTATGAAAAAAAATTAACATTTCATCTAATAAATCATCCACCATTTATTTAAGGACAAACAAGTAAATTTATCAATAGAAGAGATGGAGAAAATGAGACTAATTCGACTATGGATAGCAGAAGGTTTTGTACAAGCGAGACCAAGAATGTCAATTGAAGATGTCGCCGAGGAATACCTCAACGAGCTTAGATATAGAAGTTTTGGTTCAAGTCGGTGACATAGATAGGCTTACTGGAAGGCTTAAAACATATCGTCTTCACGGTCTTTTGCGTGAAATGATTCTTTCGATAGTGACAGAGCGTAAGTTTATTATGGTGGCCAGTGGATCGAGTTATGAGTGGCCTGAGATAGTTCGACGCCTTGCAATTCACGAAGACGCTAAATATTTGCAAGTAAGCAGCAAATATTTTAATCGTCTTCGTTCATTCCTTTCATTTGTTTACGATGATTCGCTATCCATGTCAAAATTACTACAACCCATCTTGTTAAGCTCAAAGTTCTTAACGGTGTGTCTGGTCAAAAAGAAGTATAATTTAGAAATAACAAATATATTGTTCAACTTCAAACAACAAGTAATTAATTAATTAGCAGTTTTGTCCAAGCCCACAAAAGTTAAAAGTAATAACTAATAATGTGGTAGATAAGTAAAAAATGTAGTGGAAATAGCATTTCACTAAAAAATCATTAACAACACGTGCAACATGCGTGCAACATACGTGCAACGCGCGTGCACTTGACTAGTTACTATAAAAGTGTGAGTTGTCTCTTACAAATTAATGTATGAAAAAAAATTAACATTTCATCTAATAAATCATCCACCATTTATTTAAGGACAAACAAGTAAATTTATCAATAGAAGAGATGGAGAAAATGAGACTAATTCGACTATGGATAGCAGAAGGTTTTGTACAAGCGAGACCAAGAATGTCAATTGAAGATGTCGCCGAGGAATACCTCAACGAGCTTAGATATAGAAGTTTTGTTCAAGTCGGTGACATAGATAGGCTTACTGGAAGGCTTAAAACATATCGTCTTCACGGTCTTTTGCGTGAAATGATTCTTTCGATAGTGACAGAGCGTAAGTTTATTATGGTGGCCAGTGGATCGAGTTATGAGTGGCCTGAGATAGTTCGACGCCTTGCAATTCACGAAGACGCTAAATATTTGCAAGTAAGCACAAATATTTTAATCGTCTTCGTTCATTCCTTTCATTTGTTTACGATGATTCGCTATCCATGTCAAAATTACTACAACCCATCTTGTTAAGCTCAAAGTTCTTAACGGTGTGTTTGGTCAAAAAGAAGTATAATTTAGAAATAACAAATATACTACTCAACTTCAAACAACAAGTAATTAATTAATTAGCAGTTTTGTCCAAGCCCACAAAAGTTAAAAGTAATAACTAATAATGTGGTAGATAAGTAAAAAATGTAGTGGAAATAGCATTTCACTAAAAAATCATTAACAACACGTGCAACATACGTGCAACGCGCGTGCACTTGACTAGTTACTATAAAAGTGTGAGTTGTCTCTTACAAATTAATGTATAAAACAAATTAACATTTCATCTAATAAATCATCCACCATTTATTTAAGGACAAACAAGTAAATTTATCAATAGAAGAGTTGGAGAAAATGAGACTAATTCGACTATGGATAGCAGAAGGTTTTGTACAAGCGAGACCAAGAATGTCAATTGAAGATGTCGCCGAGGAATACCTCAATGAGCTTATCAATAGAAGTTTGGTTCAAGTCGGTGACATAGATAGGCTTAGTGGAAGGCTTAAAACATATCGTCTTCACGATCTTTTGCGTGAAATGATTCTTTCGATAGTCACGGAGCATAAGTTTATTATGGTTGCCAGCGGATCGAGTTATGAGTGGCCTGAGATAGTTCGACGCCTTGCAATTCACGAAGACGCTAAATATTTGCAAGTAAGCAGCATATATTTTAATCGTCTTCGTTCATTCCTTTCTTTTGTTTACGATGATTCGCTATCCATGTCAAAATTACTATAGCCCATCTTGTTAAGCTCAAAGTTCTTAACGGTGTGTCTGGTCAAAAAGGAGTATAATTTAGAAATAACAAATATATTCTTCAACTTCAAATAACAAGTAATTAATTAATAAGCAGTTTTGTCCAAACCTACATAAGTTAAAAGTAATAACTAATAATATGGTAGATAAGTAAAAAATGTAGTGGAAATAGCATTTCACTAAAAAATCATTAACAACACGTGCAACATGCAACATACGTGCAACGCCACTTGACTAGTTACTATAAAAGTGTGAGTTGTCTCTTACAAATTAATGTATGAAAAAAATTAACATTTCATCTAATAAATCATCCACCATTTATTTAAGGACAAACAAGTAAATTTATCAATAGAAGAGATGGAGAAAATGAGACTAATTCGACTATGGATAGCAGAAGGTTTTGTACAAGCGAGACCAAGAATGTCAATTGAAGATGTCGCCGAGGAATACCTCAACGAGCTTAGATATAGAAGTTTTGTTCAAGTCGGTGACATAGATAGGCTTACTGGAAGGCTTAAAACATATCGTCTTCACGATCTTTTGCGTGAAATGATTCTTTCGATAGTGACAGAGCGTAAGTTTATTATGGTGGCCAGTGGATCGAGTTATGAGTGGCCTGAGATAGTTCGACGCCTTGCAATTCACGAAGACGCTAAATATTTGCAAGTAAGCAGCAAATATTTTAATCGCTCGTTCATTCCTTTCATTTGTTTACGATGATTCGCTATCCATGTCAAAATTACTACAACCCATCTTGTTAAGCTCAAAGTTCTTAACGGTGTGTCTGGTCAAAAAGAAGTATAATTTAGAAATAACAAATATATTGTTCAACTTCAAACAACAAGTAATTAATTAATTAGCAGTTTTGTCCAAGCCCACAAAAGTTAAAAGTAATAACTAATAATGTGGTAGATAAGTAAAAAATGTAGTGGAAATAGCATTTCACTAAAAAATCATTAACAACACGTGCAACATACGTGCAACGCGCGTGCACTTGACTAGTTACTATAAAAGTGTGAGTTGTCTCTTACAAAGACCCCGAACCTTCGTGTATTTGAATTTCTCGTGTTGCATGCTTTGTTGTTAATGCGTCGAGTGTTTATCTTAACATGATAGCACCTAAATAAGTCTCGTTGGAGTCTTAGTACCTTGCATATAAGATTTACAATGTTCATCTTAGTTGTTGTATGCTTGGTTGAGAGTTTAGAAGCATTGTTGCTTCGTTTGAGCCTTAGGGTTTCTCGGGATTGCCTTCGTTGCTTGTATTGTTTGTGCTTTAAACTTGCGAGAAGTTCATTTAAGTTCTAAACCAAGTGTACTAGTATTTCCCATGCTTGCATAATCATTGTTCATAGACTTGTTGCATTTGGAAATAAGATGACCAACATATTACTTCACAGATTCAGTCCGGTTTTGGGCAAACTTCGGGAAAATTCTGGTACCAATATACTGAATAGAATTTTCTAAAAATTTAGTATGTTTTACCTACATATGTTAGAATAATACCTGTAAAATATGGTATTTTTCCAAGGTGTATAAGTACCTCATTTAGGTCTTGACTTACGGCTGTGCCAGAATTCTGTTTTCAGGAAATCAGCTTCTGTACTTGAACTTGTAGTAGTCATATTTTGATGAATATAAATCCAAATTGAGTTATTTAAAAGTCTAAACTATATTTTAAAGAGTCTAGTTTCACAAAAATCAATAATGACCTAATTTGGAGGTGTGAGCTATTTATGGTCGATTTTACAAGATCTACTGTCCAGTAATAACAATCTGGAAATTGGGCAGTTTTCAGCCTTTGGTCATTTCTTGGGTGGTTTTGGATATTGACGTCCAAGCCCCTTGGTCCTTGGACGTCTTGTGGGTGTCAAGAAACCTTTGTTGACTTACTTTCAACCTTTGTGAACCCTTTCATCATTCCTTATCAATGGTCACCCTTCCTTGGCCAATTAGAAGTCTTTTAACACACTTCACTTGGATTGGGGTTTTTGTGGTCAAGTATATAAACTTCTTGCAACCAATTCAGCCATTGTTGATCAACAATAACCTGAACTTCAGAGGCATAAACTCCATTTTTGTCCATGGAGGTCACCCCAACTTGAAGGACCATTTCCCGGAGTTCCGGTGGTCCGATCGGCGATCCGTGTAACATCCCGGATTCTTGCATGTGTATTGTGTGCTTGCCTTCATGCTTTCTCGTTGTTTATGAGCATGTTTACTTAGTCTATATTTATGATTTAGAAGCATTCTTAAATCATTCATGAAGCTCTTAACATGTTTTGAATCATAGTAAGCTTGATTGGAAGTTTATAAACCTTCTTGCTTTGTTTCGCCCTTAGCGATTTCCTTCGTTGCCCGTATTGCTTGTGTTTCAACGTACGAAATGTTCGTTGAGTTCTTGGACTTGTATTCAAGTCATAACCATGTTTAAACAAGCCTTGTCCATGTCCAAGTTATCCTAGTTTGATTGTTGGTTGATTGGCGTTTGATTCGTTAACCGTTCGTCGCTTGATTCGAGCCTTGTTTTACCTTGTCCCGGATGTTGTTCGGGTGTGTTTCCGACTTGTTTTGAGTTGGGTTAGACCTTAGAATGGTTGCCCATGAGTTTGGGATCATTTAGGTCATGTTTAGACCAAGTTCAAGGGCTTGCCGAGGCGGCCGCATCAAAATTTGTGCACCAGCCCGCCTCAAGTTCTGAGAGCATCTCAAAATCAGCTCCAGCCTCAGCTTCCCAGGCGCCCACCTGGCTTCTTGTGAGGCGCCCGCCTCAACTTCTGGGAGCTTCCTACGGGATTTTTCCCTGTTCTGCTGTGTACGAACTTTGGCACTTAAACCTCTTTCCAAACTTCTCCTAAACCTCACTAAAACCTTCCTAACACCCCTTGCTTATGTCCTAACATTATTTAACATGTTTTAAGAGTGGATTAACCAACCATTAGTGAGCTTTAAACAGCCAAAATCAGATATTTATGTACCACAAGAGAGTGACACTTGTCCCACTCAGTTTTTCAGCCAATATAAGCCACAACCAGACTTGTTGACTTTCATTCTTCACCCTCACTCTCCAAGAACGAAAATTCTTCTTCTCCCAAGTTCTTCCATGGCTCCTTGAAGATATTCTCTTGGTCCTCCATCATCCTTTCATCCTTTGCTCAAGCCTCCTTCTTCAAAAGTGTTGAGCTTGAAGAGTTGAGCAGTTCCAACCGATTGGTTTGTGCTCTTCCTATCTTCTTCCTTGGTGAAAGGTAAGCTATTGATTCCCCTTAGGATGTATGTTAGACTTGCCATGTCCCCCTCTTCTCATGATTCCCATGCTTCTACCTTGTTCATGCCATGCTTGATGATGAGTTGAGTTTGTAAGGATTTTGAATGATATATTCATCTTGTTGTTTTGGGTCTATGCCTAGAATTAAATATGTTCTATGCCTCCTTAGGAACAACTATTTTCTTGTTCTTGGACTAATGACTTTTGATAACTCTTGGAGATGATGATTTCTAGGGTTTCACATGCTATGAATTGTTCATCCTATTGATTGGGTCCTATGCTTAGAATCAAATGTGTTCTATGTCTTTCTAGGATTAACTAATGTTCTTGGACCTTTGTCTTTTGATAACTTTTGAAATAATGATTCTAAAGTTCCCATGAAATATTGAATTAATGATAATTCTTGACTATGGTTGTTAAGTGGATTAATGGCCTAGTCTACTCGATTCGAGAACTTAGAAAAGGGTTTTGATGCATTTAGCATTTAAACTCTATTGGATGAATTGTTAGAGACGACTCAACGGAGTCAAACTTAGTGAGCCATTGAACAATACCGGCTCAATGATCAATCCCTACGACGTTCTAAACACGTTTCTCTAAGAATGAAAATTCTAGACTATTGAATTGGATTGATTACCATGCTTGATTCTTGATGTCATGTAATAGAATACCTATTTGACATGTTGAGTTCGCTCTTGTCGAACTCATTCTGCTGATTATTGATGAGAATATTTACTTGTCATGAGCGAGATCGCTCTTGTCGACCTCGTTCCCCTACTTGAAATTTGTTAAGTAGACACTACTTGGCATTTGCATGAGTCCAGCTGGCATCCTGTCCTTGTTCACACACGCCTCCACTGTGGCCACAGTGGGGAAGTAGCTCCCTTGCTGTAATCAATACGAGCATCATTGGTGTCTATCCCGGGCATTCCCTCGGAAGGTCGATGTACTTACACACATCCGACACATGCACGCTCAAGATAACGCTTGTATGCAGGAACTACGTAGCGGCCCGGCTCTCCATATATCCTTATCCTATGTGATTTAATTTCGAGCACCTATGTGAAACAATGTGCATCTTGGATATATGATCTCTATGCTTAGTGACGATATCTTGCCTTGTATGTTGAATATTGCCATGACATGCATGATTGATAGCTTACAAGTCTTTATGACTTACCCATTCCCCTTTACTGCTTTAGATCCTAGCAAGACAGGTCCTTCTCGTTGAGGATTTCGGTGTTCGTGTATTGATTCTCCTTTTGTTCGCCGTTGCAGTTGAAGAGGTGGTTTAAATGTCCTCTTCCTTTCTTTTGTTATTTTGCAAGGACGATGGGTTAAAGCAAGTCAATTAGACTATGCTTGGGAAATTGTATAGAACTTGATCTTGTTACTCTTATTAGCTACTTGTAGTTTATCACTCGTAGTACTTGTAATCCCTTTAGTGCCGGCATTGTGTAAGCCGAGCTTTGGTTATCGTGTTTTATAGTTCACTACGTTTAAGTCTTCCGCTGAGCATCCTTTTAGCTCTTATTTAATTCTTGTTCATGAACTGTTAGCTTGGGTTCCGGCATGTAGTGTCGCCGATGACTTGGTTTAATTGCTTGACTGTTTTATCAGGTTTGAAAAGTTTTAAAAATACCGGCCTTTTAGGGCCGAGGTGTGACAGCCCGACCCGGACCCCAATGCGAAATCCCAAGGTCGTGCCGTCAAAACAAGCTAAAAGACGGACAAGCACCCGCTAAGCGTAATAGTGCGAGTCCAGAGTTGAACCAACAGACACTAAACAGGAATGAAAAGCCATAACGGCAAAACCGAAATATCCAAAAACTAAAATCTGCGGAAGCAAATAATAAATGGGACCAAAGCCTATAGTGTAAACTAAGGAATACAAGGCTGAGAGACGACTATCTCTCGACAAATCTACGACTCGCGTGACGCAACATTGCGCACGGACAACAACCATCGGCAACCTAAGGCCGGCGAAGCACAAGAACCCAACCTGATAAACAACAACTCAACGGCTAAAACATGCCGGAGGAACAATTCTACTAAAAGAACAAGATATTCAAATCCTAACAATTAAACCCAAGTCTCACGACTAATGTCGTCGGAGATGACAATACCAACAATAATAGGATGAATAAGCTAGAGCATACTCGAAATAACACGGGAATAACTTCTATAGGATACAACAGCTCGACCAAGCAAGTCGGCTCCCAAAATAATACAATAACAAAATACTAACATAAACTACCCAAGTAAAGTCTACGTAACTTTACATTCGTGTCTCACAAATACATAATAACAGTAAGGATAATAAATCCAAGCTTAAAGCCCGGAAGACCACCTTCTAGGAATCACTATCCGGCCGCCGCACTAACGGATCACTTTGCAAAACTAAGGAAAACAAACACACGAAATGAGTCATAATGACCCAGTAAGTTACTAAATGCAATGTATGGCATAGCATGTCGTGGCATGGCATAATGCACAAGCATGTATAACATCATGGCATCTTTAAAGCATACCAATAATAAGCTTGTATTTAGTCACTAAGTAACATGGACTTCATAAAACATATAGCACATTATCTTTCATAAAAGTGCTCATAGTAAGCCACATAAGGGATAGAGAAGATACCCAAATAACTCTGTTGTGTTGCTCCTGCAATACACAATGTTACTAGTTCGTGCCATCGATGTTATGTGAATTCATCGACTCATGCGAGAACCTACTCGACTCAATAGCGGCCGCAAGTGGAAGCCAATGCGGCATAAGCAAGCACGAAAGGGGCTACTTCCGTGGAGGTGAAGTCGTGTGCGGCGATCATCAAGCCCCCATAGTGAGGCCTTGACTCAATAAACAAACCAAATAATGCCAGCTGGACTCAATGCAATGCACAAGTAGATATTTACTCTCATGCTCAAACAAGAACCAAGACCGACCATAGCGGGCATACTAAATCAAGTAGGACATAAAGCTCTACACACCAATTTCAACAATGCACATATTTGCACATACTTAACCAATTCAACCAACTTATAAGTTTAGTTAAAGAACCACATAATGAGGTACTCATAATCCTCAAGTCATCAACAAATCGCATGTAGCATATAAGCTCAAGAAATCACAATATGAGGTCTACTATAGCCCTCTACTCGGGATTAAACCAAAGACCAATATTTAGTCTAAAAACAATCATAAATCCATACTTAGCATTTATCCTCACTTGAAGGTACACCGGACTTCATCCAAAGTCCCAACGGTCCTATATGTTCGACTTCTTCAAAGTCAATCTCACGGTTATCAAAACTAAGCCGTAGTTATAACCTCGCAAGTACTTTCATGTGCACGCGACCCAATTCCCTAAGATAGAACTCACTCAAATAATCATTTCTTGAGGTATCTGAGATCATAGTTGATCTCTAATGCTCTGAGCACGCCTCTAACGCCCGAGCACGCCTAATCGAATCCCAATAAGCTTCTATGCCATGATGTCACAATGGGACACAACTCGGGATGCTCGGGTACTCACGATCACAACCAACCAAACGAACATCGTGGGCTTAAACCCAAGGCTCACCAACATAATATTGAACCTATAACAACTCTATTGAGTCTTAATATCGCATTTCATTAAATACACATTTCATACAACCCAAACTTAGCGCATCATTCAAGTTTATAGAAATTATCCCAAAACTAATCCGGGCTTATTTCTCAAGCCTAAAATCCCAAGAATTCATCATAATCATAATCAATCAAAACCCAAACATCGTAGGGATTCAACCCGAGTTCATTATCACAATATCGAACCTATTACGACTCCGTTGAGTCTAAATACTAAGTTTCACCATTTATGCGCTTCACCAATTTCAACGTTCACGCCCACTTTATTTAACAACAATATATATCCAATAATCCGGGCTTACTTCTCAAGCCCTAAATTCATGACAAAACCCAACACAATTCGAAACTCATTCCATAAATCACATTATTTCAATTAAATGTTCCTACCCATGATATCATGGAAGTTCATACATCCAAAGCCCCAATCATAGGCATAATTCCACAATAAACCCAAATAGCATATAGGTAGGATTTCTAGCATACTCATAAGCTTAGAAACACCAAATGAAGAGTAATAACATATTCAATAATCATAGAAATCACTCTACAAATGCTCTAACAAAATCATACTTCAAAATCCCCAAAATTGGGCAAACATAGCATACAAGTGTTCATTGCCCACAAATAGCATACAAGTTGTTTTCCTTAGGGCGATGAACCAAAATCAAAAGAAGGTAACTTACCTAGCTTGAGTGAAAACTCAAGAGAACACAAATCCGATCGGTGAAGTCGTTCTACTCGTCGAGGGCTTCAAGAATCCGAAGTTTGAAGGAAATCGGGTGGTCGGATCGCCTTGGATCGAAGAGAGAAGAAGCTAGGGCTCAAGAGTCTCCCATGGAGTCTCTCTCTCTATAATACGTATGATGGAGAGGAAGAAATGAGGAATTTTCAGTAAATGGTGAAGGGGTTTGGGTATTTATACCCCCAAAATAAGAAGGGCACAATAGGCATTTCTCAAGTGCAATTAGTGGAGATTAGGGGTAATCAAGCTCTAATCCAACCTTAATTAACTTCTAAATAATGTTAGGACATGTTTAGGGTTAAGTATGAGAGGTTAGGAAGGGTTTAGGGGGTTTAAGGAGGGTAGAATAGGTAAAACACGTCACAACTCAAAAGCAGGGAAGAAAAATCCGTAACGAAGGGGTTGAGGGGGCGCCTCACCCCATCCCATGCGGCCGCTGGCCCACTGCACAAAAGAATACTCTCGGTACTTGGTGCGGCGGGCGCCTCGCTCCATGCGGCGGGCGCCGGCTCTGAACCTCCAAAACTTGATCTAAACTTGATCTAAATGATCCCAAACTTATGGGCAACCATCCTAAGGTCTATCCCAACTCAAAACAAGTCTAAAACACACACGAAACAACTCCTGAAACAACTCGGGCAGGCTTAAAGCAGGAAGAAGTGCGAACAACGTCTTGCCAGGGACGGCAGATGAACTTCGAAGCGAGAACTTCTTAGAGCGAGCAGCGAGGAGACTTTTAAGGCAAGTCTAAGGGCTAATGAAGAAGCTTAAATACTTCTAGGAAGTTGAATAACAACTAGGGAAATAAGAATCCCAAAGGAGAGAATTGCGATTAGCGACTTGATTCGAAATTCTACGATAGAGACGAGCGCTATCTCCAAAACTTCCAAATCTTCGATAGACTTAAGGAACACCTCAACTTGAAGTCTAATGCATCTAAATATGTTAATAAACTATCTTAAAGAGGTCTAGGACCCAAACCGAGGTCACGAACTCAAAAGCGGAAGTAAACCCTCAATCGCGTGTCGCATTCGAGCTATCGTCGAGGAGTCACGACTTGTGAATTTAGCAAGTCAACAACTATATGGAGTCTCTAAACATTGTTTTGGTCTTAATATGGTCTCTCAAACACATCTAGACCCTCTCGTAACCCAAACTTACAGTGACAAAGGAAGAAGTGCAAGTATAGCAGCAGGAAAGAGATATAGCAAAGGGCGGGCGCCACACTTTGAAGCGTGTTGCGTCTCTAATGTTAATCAAATCCGTTAGTTTTCTTAAAATGAGTCCTTGCATGTTAATTGTCCACTTGTTTCCCCTTATTGGGGCGTCCGACCCTGTCCCACCCGAGACTGGGATTCCACCTCGGGCCGGTAGGGTCACACACAAGACATAAATCGAATAATAAATCGAAGCCCTTGATCTTCTCTACATAATCCTTGCTTTGATCATCCATTCATCCATTAATCTTAGGACTAAGGAACGTTGACAATTCCTTGAGATTTTCATGTTCAATTGTAAAATAGCATGACCCCTTCATTATAGTTGTTCTATTAATGATTTGTGAACACATTTATGAAGAGAAATCCTCCATTCAACCTTTTAAACATGAAACATGTGTAGGATTTTATGAATTCTCTGAAGTTGTGATTTTGATTTTGACATTTTGTAAAGCATGAATGTTGTTTATAATGAGCTTAGGAAATACTCTTGTGAAAGAATATGTTTCAATTCAAGGTTTAACAAAATCAGAAACGAAACTAGGGTTTGAAGCTCGGGTTTGAAACTTCGGGATTGTGTTTAAGGCTAGTTTAAGATCATGAGCGGTCTAGTTATCGAGTTCTAAATGAAAGGAGAACTTAGGAAAGAGCAATGTGATGCATAGTATCAATGCTCAACTTGGTTGAATTTTAGTAAAACTCACGAGTTGCTTGAAATTAGGGAGTTATTGAACAATACAGGCTCCCACATTCAATCCTCGATGTTTGTAGTGCATTAGACTAATATATTAGCCTACGTGACTTTGGGATGGATTGAAGGGCATGTTTGATATGAGTGATTATAAGACTCAATCGAGTTCTTATGTGGTTTATGTGATTGTGTGAAGCAAATGCACAATTGAGAGCATGTTGTAGAATGATGTATCTACTTGACAGGTTGAATCGCTCTTGTCGAATTCCTACTTGATTCTTTAATGAGTAAAAACACCTACTTGTTGAATAATGAATTTGAGGACTATTCTATGAGAGGATTTGGATTGGGGCTTTCTTAGTACTCTATACATGGAGTCTACTTGTATAAGTCGCTAGGATGACCATGTTGTTATCTAAGACTCACCGGTATGGTTTGACCTTACGGGTTATTACCGCTCTAGTGTTGCTTAAGTCTTTGACTACCATCGACTTTTGTGTTATTGAATGAGTTACTACTCTAGGAAGAGTTTAGTAAATGGCTTCATGATCCGAGACTAACGGAGTAGTCTTGGATAGTACTTAATCGGCGATGGTTAAGTTGTGACTCTGTTGAATTTCATAGGTGAATATGGAATACGTGGTATATTTTATATTATGACTAAATGCATGATTTCCTATCTTGTCAAGAATTGATTCTTCTATGTGTTTCTATGATATGACTTATGAGCATATTGAATGTATTTACCTTCATGCGTCACGATCTGTTCTCTGAGTTAATGAATTGTGGTGAACTTGGATTCTACTATTAAGTGGAATTATGAATCAAAATTGAACTAAGCTTGATTTCACAATAATCAACTTGGGCTTCCCTTATATAACTAACTTGGGACTTGAACTAAGATTCCTAAATGGAATGAGAACCTTGCTATGCCTCAAACGAGAACATAGAAAAGAGTCTTGGGACACATATAGTGTTCAAACTCTATTTGGTTGGAATTGTAGTAAAGACTCAACCAGTCGAGTTAAGGAACAATTGAACCTTACGAGGATCATGGTGAGATCCTATGACAATTATATTCCATTGACTAGATTACTAGCTTTTCGGGACTTGAATTGAATAGATTGAACAAACTTGGCACTTATGATTTAGAGACTCAAATGAGTTCCTATTGTGGTTTTGTGATTTATGTAACAATGTGCATAATCGTATGAGTTTAGTAGATCATTATATCTACTTGACAATTAGCAAGTAAACATCTACTTGTGCATTGCATATAAGTCCAGCTGGCATTACTTGAGTTTTCATGATGATGGTGGGACGATGCATTGTCTTCATGAATTATGGGATTCGTGGTTGCAATGTATCGCCGTACCGGATTCGGGTTTCACACACACCTCCACTGCTAGTTACAGTGGGGAAGTAGCCCCCTTTATTGTAACCAATTGAGCACATTGGCTAGTGTTATTTTCTGAGTAGAGAACTCGGACACGGGTAGAAGAGAGCTCGTACTTTGATACCGAACACGGGTATCAGGCACGATATGATTAATGATTATGATTGCGAGGAGAATTACGGCGAAGTGATTTGGTATCTTCTCTATCCTTTATGTGGCTTACTATGGGCACTTATGTGATAACAAAGTGTTAGTTGAACATGAGATCTTATTGACCATGTTTGTATTGGGCGATGATATATGAGAGATTTGATATGTATATATAGATATATGCATACTTGTATATGAGATATATATGTGAAAGACTTGATGTGTATATATATAGATATGCACACTTATGCATGATGATTTTATGGGAGATTTGACATGTATATTTAGAGATATACATACTGATATAGGTGTATATATATAAACATGCACCTTTACACGTGGTAACAATGTGAATAGCTTGATTCGTATATATAATGATATGTATACTTGCATATGATGTTTTGTGGGAACTACCTTCTAATTCATTTGATTTGTGTGTGAGCAGGGAATTACACCTCTGTTCATTTGGACGGTTTAGTAAGTAAGAAGGAGTGGATATCTTGTAGATATCGAAACGATCTGACGCCTCTTCAATTTTTCAGTCATTTATAAATGACACCAGTTATGTTTATGTTACATAATTATATGTTGCATATATATTGTAGTAGCGTCTTTGGTCATTATGACTCATCTCGTACTTGTTTTTTAGTTGCAGAATTGATAATGCACCGAGGTCGAGTAGATCGCACCGTAGTGGCGCAAAATGTCGATAGATCGAGGTTATCGCGGTGGTTCGTGGTTTGTAGCGTTCGACTTTCCCGAGTAGCAGCCTTGTGGAGTCTTGTTCTTTTTAGCATTGTCATTGATTTCATGTACTTTGCTATTCTTGTGAGATATTTTGTAAAGTTATTTAGACTTTACGGGTAGAATACTTGGGTATTTGTATTGGTTTTTCTGGGCCGACATGTAGTGTCGTGCCTTGTTTGTGGTTTTAGTATATATTTCAGCTTGTTCCCTAGCACGCTAGTAGTTTTGGGGAATTTCCTTATTCTAGTTTTTTATAGTTGTTGGTTGACCCCGTATGCTTTAGCCGTGGGTATTTGTTATATCGTTGGTTCTTTGTTGAACGCCACCGCGCGATGGTTTGATTAGCGCCTCGCAATGTTAAGCAAGACGGAGTTTTGTTTTTCCTCCTTCGAGAGATAATGTCTCTCTTGGTTTCATTGTCGTTGGTTTCGAGCTCTTCATAGCTTGGGACTTCTTTTCTTATATTGCTCACGATTTGATTTTTGAAATACCGTATTTTAGTGCGGTGTTATGTTCATGTTTAGAGCGAGTTTGCTCGATCGTTTGACTAGCACTATTGTTTATCAAGTGCTTGTCCTCTTATTAAGTTAGTTCCAACAAGCATTCGACCTTGGGATTGTGTTGGAACTGCTCGGGTCGTTACATTGCCTTACAAATTTATGTATAAAACAAATTATCATTTCATCTAATAAATCATCCACCAATTATTTAAGGAAAACAAGTAAATTTATCAATAGAAGAGATGGAGAAAATGAGATAATTTGACTATGGATAGAAATAGGTTTTGTACAAGCGAGACCCAAGAATGTCAATTTAATAAGTTCTATGAATACCCCTAAATCCGAGCTTAGATATAGAAAAGTTTGGTTCAAGTCGGTGACATAGATAGGCTTTACCGGAAGGCTTTAAAACATATCGCCTTCACTCTGGCCTTTTGCGTGAAATGATTCTTTTCTGAGAAATGGACAGAGTGTAGTTTATTATGGTGGCTGGATCTGAGTTATGAGTGGCTCCCGAGATAGTTCGACGCCTTGCATTACGAAGATGCTAAATATTTGCAAGTAATTAAATATTTTTAATCGCTCTCGCTCATTCCTTTTTCATTTGTTTACTTCGATGTCAAAATTACTACAACCCATCTTGTTAAGCTTTAAAAGTTCTTAACTGTGTTCCGTCAAAAAGAAGTATAATTTAGAAATAACAAATATAGTGCTCAACTTCAAACAACAAGTAATTAATTAATTAGCGCTTTTGTTCAAGCCTACAAAAAGTTAAAAGTAATAACTAATAATGGGTAGATAAGTAAAAAATGTAGCGGAATAGCATTTCACTAAAATCATTAACAACA
>JABEVN020002285.1:0-2500 GCA_013146195.2 Codonopsis lanceolata
TACTAGAAAGCAGATAATTAGCGGCGGAATTAGCTAGTGGCGGAATTCGGTTTCTAAATTATTATTAGCGACGGAATTACTCGGAAGTCGCCAAAAGCATCTTTTAAGAATATTCTACATATCTCAAAATCGCTAATTTTTTTGGAAATGTGTGCCAACATTAGCGGAATTTCCGTCGCTAATATCAATATTTCCGTTTCCGATTGGCTACGGATGACTCCGTCGCTAAATATAATAAAATAGCGACGGAAATTCGTCACTAAATTTATTAAATTTAGTGGCGGATTTCAGTCGCTAAATTTATAAATTAGCTACGGAATTTCCGTCGCTAAATTTAATAAATTAAAGCAATTTCCGTCGCTAAATTTAATAAATTGAATCTGAGAATTTCCGTCGCTAATTTAATACTTTAGCTACGGAATTTCGTCGCTAAATTAACTACGGAATTTAAAATCGCTAAATTAGCTTCACGGAATTTCCGTCACTAAATTTCATCGCTAAATATAATAAAGCTACGAATTTCCGTGGATACGTCTTGAATTTAGTTTAAGTAAAGTCATTTTACATTTGTATGTTGTCTACTTGTATATATATATATATATATACGCATATCATAAAAATTATTTTTTACTCAATTTTTTTAAACATAGTATTGTCAAACTTTAAAATCATCGATGGAATTAATCAATTAAATCAAACAATATTGAAACACAATTAAACTACAAAGCAAAATTTATTTGGATTTATTGTTGAACATTAATTAGTGGATTTCTATATTTCATTTGACAATATAATATCAATAATTAAATGATTAGCATCAATATAAAAATTAAAATATTCACATTACAACTTAACAACTTAATAATAATTTAATTTAGCGTAATGTAACTTAACTTAACGTAATTTAACTTAACGTAGCGTGGCAACTTCTTAACGTAACTTAACGTAACTTAACTTAGCAACTAGCGTGGAATTAGCATTAGCGTGGCTTAACTAACCTTAAACTTAACGTAATGTAGCAACTTAACGTAATTTAACTTAACATAGCGTAAAACAGCGCGTAATAGCGTAGCGTAACAGCAACGCGTAACAGCAACGTAACTTAACTGGCAACAGCAACACTTAGCAATGTAATGTAGCAACAACGCGTAATGTAACTTAGCGTAATGTAACTTAACTTAACTGCGCTACGTGCGCTATTGGCGAAATGGTATAATAGATGCGATGAACCATTATAATATGAAAACGCTACGCTATTATTGGCGAAATGTTATAATTGACTACGATGGACCATTATAACATGAAACCACGATCACGCTATTGGCGAAATGTTATAATGGATGCGATGAACCATTATAACATGAAAACACGCTACGCCTATTGGCGAATTGTATAATGGAGTACGATTGACCGTTATAACATGAAAACACTACGCCCATTGGCGAAATGGTATAATGGGTACAATGGACCATTATAACATGAAAACACTTCACGCCTATTGGCGAAATGTTATAACTGCGTAAGCGTAAGTTAACTAAGCAACTTAACAACATAATTTAACTTATTAATAGCGTTAGCAACAGCAACTTAACTTAGCGTAGCGTAACTTGGCAACAACGTGTGTAACAGCAAATGTAATATAACTTAACAACGTAACCGCGTAATTTAATAACGTAGCGATAACGTGGCAACCGCGTAACTTAACTTAGCGTAATGTAACAACAACTGCGCTACGCCTATTGGCGAAATGTTATAATGGACTACGATGAACCATTATCGGATGATGAAAACACGCTACGCTATTGGCGAAATGGTATAATGGAGTATGATGGACCCATTATAACATGAAAACACTTCGCCTATTGGCGAAATGGTATAATGGATACGATTGACCGTTATAACATGAAAACACGCTACGCCTATTGGCGAAATGGTATAATGGAATACAATTGACCATTATAACATGAAAACATGCGCTCGTCTATTGGCGAAATGTTGTAACTTAACGTAGCGTAAGTTAACTTAACCAGCAACTTAACATAATTTAACTTATTAACTTAACGTAACTTAACTTAACTTAACGTTAACTTAACCCAACTTAACGTGTGTAACAACTTAAATGTAATATAACTTAACGTAATGTTACTTAACGCGTAACTTAGCGTAATTTAACTTAGCATGCGTAACTTAACGTAACAGCAACATAATGTAAATTAACGTAATGTAACTTAACTTAACACGCTACGCCTATTGGCGAAATGTTATAATGGACTACGATGAACCATTATAACATGAAAACACGCTACGCCTATTGGCGAAATGGTATAATGGAGTACGATTGACCGTTATAACATGAAAACACGCCTACGCCTATTGGCGAAATGGTATAATGGAATACAATTGACCATTATAACATGAAAAACACGCTTCGTCTATTGGCGAAATGTTGTAACTTAACGTAGCATTAAGTTAACTTAACTCTCAACTTAACATAATTTAA
>JABEVN020002285.1:5000-21971 GCA_013146195.2 Codonopsis lanceolata
AATCATAATGCTTGATTTGTATCACGGTTTAGACTCTTAGCATGCGATCTCACTTGAGCTCCAATCGAACGGCTAGAAGTCAAAAAGATTACTACTACTATATATACCCCCACCTCCTTTCCTGAAATCCCAAAAGTCATCTCATATCATAAACAGAGTTCGGATATTCATTTTTTGGGAGGAGCAAAGCGATTAGGCGTCTGGCGACATCGTAAGGTGTACGCGATAACATTCAGGGAAGCACGAAGCCGGCGATTAGCGATCGGCGAGCGAGGCGTGCGAATCAGCGGCCTCAAGAACGTCATCCGCGAGAAGCGAATCAGATGAATCGGCGTTAAGCGAATCAGCGGCGTTAAGCGAATCAGTTGAATCGGCGTTCTAAAGATCTTCCTCGAGAACGTCATCCGCGACGCCGTTACCACCTGAACACGCTTCGCCGGAAGGCGGAGCATCACGGCGATGGATGTGGTTTATGCTCTTAACGCCGAGGCCGCACTCTTACTGATTTGTATGTAGTGTAATTAGATAATTTGAATGGAAATTTGTCCTAATGTATTTGAATTTCTGTTTTGAATCGACGATGGTTTTTGAATCCCAATAATCTGTTTTGGAAATTTGGCTATCAATTTGTCTCATTTGCGGCTTTTTGATTTTCCGAATTTCATATTTGATTGAAAGGGCTGGGGAAGGGTTTGAGGTTTGGGTGAGGAAAAGGAGGGTGAGGATGAGAAGGATTCTGCTGCTGTGCTTAACAACAAAAGCACCGATTGCAGATGCCGGTGACATTTGGTTCATTTTTATTTTTTTAGTTTTTTTATTTAATTTAATTTAGTTTTTTTTTATTTTTCGTACATATTAGCTACGAAGTATCCGTTTCAAAAATTAATCAATTGTATCATAAAAATATTTTTTAATACAAATTAGTGACGGAAACTTCCGTTTCGAAAATTAAACATTAATATCATAAAATTACTTTTTAATAAAAATTAGCGTCGGAAACCACCGTTTCTAAAATTAATCATTATTATTACAAAAATATTTTTTTAGTAATTTTAGCGACGGAAATTTCCGTCGTTAAAATTATTTTTTTATATTTTGTCTAAATTATTAGTGACGGACACTCCGTTTCAAATTAGCGACGGAAACTATTAGAAACGGAATATTCCGTAGCTAATTAGCGACGGAATTCTTATATTTCGTAGCTAATCAGCGACGGTATTCGGGTCGTTTCAAATTAGCTACCAATGATTAGCGACGGACCAGCGACGGAGATATTCCGTCGCTAAATGTTAATTAGTGACGGAAAAATGAATTAGTGACGGAAATTTTCCGTCACTAATTTGCAGTTTTCTAGTAGTGATTTCATATTTCACATTTTACAAAAAAAAATTAAATCTAAAATCAAACATTTAAAACAACTCAAGTTCAAGTATTTCATTCAAAAGTCGTTGTCAAAATGTCGGATTACATGAAAGTGTAGAGAATGTTACGAGCCTCCAAGTGATTAACAAAAGACATTGTCTAACTGTCAAACTACATAGACGTTGGTGGAAGTTGTTGGGCTCTAAATGACCAAATTTCCTCTTGCATTAACTTGAAATCAGCTTTGATTTTCTCAATTTCCGCAGCATTGTCAGCTTGTATTTGTTTTTTAATCAATCTTTTATGCAGGGACCACAGAACCAAAGCCATACAAACAATCTGCACACAAGAGGAGTAATGTTAAACTATCCATAACTTGCATATATATAACAAATTATCCACAACAATGTAATATACTGTGATAGGGTCCAATTTATTATAAGCACACAAGAGGGGTAAAAAATAATCAATAAACTAAGTTTACTTGAACTGTTGCATGTTGTCTCTGCATTACTACCCAAACATGTTCCTCTCACAAACAAATCTCCAAGTATACAGTTGTGGAAGTTTTTTATCCCTCTTTTGATAAAAAAAGACTTCAAACATATCATGGGGAAACATTTGCACGATACAGATGCGAAGATGATACGGGTAGAAGAAAGCGAGTGCAATATACATTAACTATTGTAAAAATTTATAGAATAGCAAAACAAAGCCGTAGTACAGTAATGGTATGAAGATGATGTCGATACTCAGAGATGGAAGCATTTGAAGTTCATAGCTTGCATATAAAATTATCATGGGGAAACATTTGCAACATGGGCTTAGTTTGCACTTAAGTCCAGTACATTGCCCACTTATATATTTATGTATAAGTCTATTTCTGTTATCCCTATGCAACATGTAAAGGTTCTAGAAAGTAATTTATATTGTTCAAATGCATGCGATAAGACGAATCTCCATCTCTATTCAGAATTGTGAAAATAAAAGAGAGAGAAAGGAAGGAACACAAGCATACTAACTAAGAAAGAAAAGGCTAAGGAGAGCACGACAAGAAATAGGACCAACCTACCTGTGGTTTGATGATTACTTGCTATACTTATATACAACATGGACCCCTCATGAACGATGAATCTCACACATTATCCTAAGAGAATTAATTTAATATAGTCAAACTAGCATGATACAATATACTGATGTGAATACAATTACTCATGTGGGAGAGAGTAATGGAAGATGTGTGTTCCTGTTAACACTTTCCAGTTCCTGCATCCAAAGAATAAAATGGAAGATCCTAGCTCAGTTCCATCTTCCTTCAGAGCTAATCTTTCCTAAAATGAAGTTTCGTAGAATGGTTCAAGTCTGATGCAAAAATAAGGACAATACGCTTAAAGCGAACCAACAGCCCATATATCGTTTATACCTGCAAGAACCCCCTAAAAGGAGCCAAACCAGTGCCAGGGCCAATCATGATAATAGGAACTTTAGGATCAGCAGGAAGCCTGAAGTTAGATTGCCTCACAAAAATGGGTGCCCAGCTACAATCATTGCTATCCTCCAAAGGCAAAGCATTCTGGAAAAGAACAAAAAAATAAATACTATGCGCAAGAAAAATTCTAAAAGCTTACATAGGTAAGGCAAGTCTAGATGATCCACATAACAAAAACCATCAATAATTACGATTATTCAAGTCATGATGAGATCTTCATGACCAGACTAGTTTTGTCTAGGTCCAATTTGATACCTTCATCAATGTCGAACACACTCCTTTATGAATTCGGCCTGCAGAGGTTTTCTCATAAACAAGAGCACAGGTAACATGAATTCTAGATGGTGCCATCCTGTAGAAATAAGTGAGATAATTAATACATTAAATCAAAGGATGTTCACTTGAGCAGTGCAAGCAGAGGATCTGAAAGACTGATTTCAACCTAGGCTTGGAATGGAATGTTACAGCACTACATGTTAACATATAGATGAATCATTGTAATATTACAGCACTAGGTTGCACCTCTCATAAAAGAGAAAACGAGGTACGTAGTTTGGAATGAAATTTACTTACTTAGGGGAAGAAGAAATAGAATAGAATCTGGGCTGTAAGCGTGGAGCAACTGCTGCAAAGAAAACACCAAGTGGGGGTCTGGCTGATGGGAATTCTCGCATGATTTCAGTGAGGCTTCTTTGACAATTGCAACAACCCATTGAGCATATTCATCCTGAAAAAAAAAAGTATGATAAATAACTATCTCAAGCACAATACAATGACAATGCTTTAATGATTTTGCATAGAGATATACAAACCTTTCCAGAAGAAGAAGCAAGATATTTGAGCCGATCAGCTTCACTTGGATCAGAAGCATGAGCAGCAAGTGCAAGTAAAGTAGACTGGCATCAACGCAAATACTAGTTTGGAAATCTAAAAAATATCTGAGATAAGCATGAGTGGACATACCTTTTCGGAGAATTCAAAAGATCTGCATAGCGTACGTGTCAGTGCTGTTCTCAAAGTGCAGGGTGGGAATGGAGGTGGTAAAGAGCTTCCACCAAGTGAGGTTCCATCCTCTCTATTAGTGTGAACAGAGAAACATGTTGGGACCTTATGTCATCTCTAGCCAAATTCTGTATTATAAATGCTGCTCCTAGATACTTTTCCTTTCAGTATAAGCCATACACTAAAAGTCCATTATGCTTGCTAAATCTAGGATACCAGAGTCAGAGACACATATAAAAATATCCCCACAATGCTCCCCTTCACAAAAAGAAAGAGGGGAGGGGGTAGAGAGTGTCTATAGGATTAGAATATTAGCCTTACAAAAGATACTCTTTACATAATCCAAGTAGACATAGATGACTGCTACAGAAATATACTTCTTTATAAGTCGTCAACACGAATGCTACTCAAACCAACAGATATTTCTAATGGATTGTGAAGGTATTTTTGATAATGATGAGTACGGTATGTACATGAATTAAATCTTGGTTGACCTAGTGACAAATTATTCAAATTTTGAATAAATCAAAAAATTTGCTGATTGCAGAAAATCTTTATTCACCACTATAGTATAAGAAACTTTATGTTGTTTACCTTATATGTTAAGATTCCAGAAACATCAGAAGCCTGCTCTCCATGAGATTTCTGTCAATGTACAACGAAAACGGAGTTTAATTCTATCCGATAGGTCATGCTTTCTAAATAAATAAAGCAAACAATAATGTGTAAACTTAGTGGGAACAACTACTATAAGTCCCATTTGAAGAGTCCATTTATGAAAATTCAAACATTCGAAGTAATGCATGACCATGTTGATCCCCTATAAGGTGTTCTACATGAAATGCCAAGAACAATAATCTTTCTTCTAATGTGAACTTTCATCGCTTTCTAGCATTCTCATACCACCAAGATGCTAAGTGTGAAAGAAAAAAAGTGAAAAAATTGGAAAAAGAGAGGCAAATCTCGGTTGTCTTATACGGTCCAAGCCATTTATGAGATGTACGAGGCACCAAATAAATATATGAAGAACATTTGAAGCCTCAGTGAAGACAATTATGTAATTAATTTAGGAATCGTTAGAATCAGTACCCAACAAACTTGAATATTGGCAGGATGCAAGACCAAGTTATAAGTCAACTAGGCTAACAAACTTGTCTATTCAAAACCAAAAGTCTTCATTACCACGTGGAGTATACCAAGTGTTTTTATTGCCATTCAAAGAAATTGCAAAAATATGCCTCTATAAGGAAGTTCATGCAGCTTGTATTTTGATTTTTCTCATAGGTGTATTCTGATATGAGTATAGTGGATCTTGAATTGGCATTCAAGCTTAATCTTTCTGGGAGTTCAGTCATGACTACATACTTTACCTTTGGCATATTGGATTTTCTCACTTGGCCTATCTTGTTTGTTATCATCCCAACAATTATTGTCACCATACTTTTACAGGTAAAGATGAATGCAATCCGCCAACTACATACACACATCTCTATGTATAGAGTACATACTATATGAAAAGGCGGTTTTACGCTACAGACTTGTTTGACACTCATACAGCATAATGACCAGGTGACTATTCGGTGCATTTAAGTATTAGACCCAACAACCTACAAATTGAAACACTTTAAGAAAAACAATAGTCCATCAAGCCAAGCTAATAAGCAATAAGCAGATAAGGATGATTATTCAAAAAAAAAATCGTTCTTTCATAACTTGACATCAGGTTTGGATTGTGAGCAAAGGATTGAGTAATAGCAGCATCTCGAAACTCATATTTATGAACAAAAGGACAGGAAATTACACATGCATTGCAAGAACAAAGCAAAACACTTATCAAAAATACGACTAGTAGAAGAATAAAATTGTGGAAAATACCTGTATCAAGGAGGCAACTAGCGTTATTTTCAACTCCAAATACCTACATCGAGGAGGCAATTAAGATTAGAAAGAAGCTAATTGGAATCAATCTGCCAAATTGATTACGCAATGTTCATAAAAAAATGTCTCCGTGTCCACCAATCAAAACTAAAATAGATTACCAACAAAAACTGGAACAACAATATGAAACCAGAATGAAAAATAAACCACCCTAAATAATCATTTCAAAATTATAATAATTAAGGTCTAACCATTGTTTAAACTTCCAAAATCACAAAGAGTCACACATTGCAACCAGGTATAATCGAAGTGCTATATCTTTCCCTCTAAATCATCATGTCAAACAAATAAACACTAACAATAAGGGATAATCAAAAAGTTGTCTTTCCCTCTAAATCAATGTTTTTCAATTTTTTAAGGTTACGAAGGGATTTGAGTTTGTAAAGGGACGAAATCGTGAACACCCTTTATAAAGTAGAAGAGAGAGAGAGAATACCTTCTTCAATTCCGCGGAGATGGAAGGATATGGTCTTTGGGCATAGGAGGAGAAGCCGACACAATGAATTTTTCTGGAAGGAGACGGACCAGAGGAGAGAGATCGACAGAGAAGTGAGAGAATGATTTTTGGGATTTTATTTGTCTAGGTTAATTGGGTTGCAAATCTGTAGGAAGGTTTCATAATTTCAATAAAATAAAAATTATCTATTAATGCTTGCAACTGAAATTGAAACAAAAAATTGAAACCAAAGTTTATCAGTTTCAAACATGGTTGCAAAATTGGGAGCCATTCTTCGCTCCAATTTTTGCCTGAAATAGTACGCGAGGGAAATGAATTTCCATCGCTTATGTGCTAGTTTCATTGCAAATTTCGTTGCACAATTTTTAAATTGAAACTGATCTCTTTTCGGTTGCAAAATTCCGTTTCAATTGCCCTGTTTTCTTGTAGTGGCAAATACTAGTTTGGAAATCTAAAAGAAATATACAGATAAGCAGTAGGTGGACATACCTTTTTCGGAGAATTCAAAAGATCTGCATAGCGTACGTGTCAGTGCTGTTCTCAAAGTGCAGGGTGGGAATGGAGGTGGTAAAGAGCTTCCACCAAGTGAGGTTCCATCCTCTCTATTAGTGTGAGCAGAGAAACATGCTTTGGGACCTTATGTCATCTCTAGCCAAATTAGATTATAAATCTTGCTCCTAGATACTTTTCCTTTCAGTATAAGCCATACACTAAAAGTCCATTATGCTTGCTAAATCTAGGATACCAGAGTCAGAGACACATATAAAAATATCCCCACAATGCTCCCCTTCACAAAAAGAAAGAGGGGAGGGGGTAGAGAGTGTCTATAGGATTAGAATATTAGCCTTACAAAAGATACTCTTTACATAATCCAAGTAAACATAGATGACTGCTACAGAAATATACTTCTTTATAAGTCGTCAACACGAATGCTACTCAAACCAGCGGATATTTCTAATGGATTGTGAAGGTATTTTTGATAATGATGAGTACGGTATGTACATGAATTAAATCTTGGTTGACCTAGTGACAAATTATTCAAATTTTGAATAAATCAAAAAATTTGCTGATTGCAGAAAATCTTTATTCACCACTATAGTATAAGAAACTTTATGTTGTTTACCTTATATGTTAAGATTCCAGAAACATCAGAAGCCTGCTCTCCATGAGATTTCTGTCAATGTACAATGAAAACGGAGTTTAATTCTATCCGACAGGTCATGCTTTCTAAATAAATAAATCAAACAATAATGTGTAAACTTAGTGGGAATAACTACTATAAGTCCCATTTGAAGAGTCCATTTATGAAAATTCAAACATTCGAAGTAATGCATGACCATGTTGATCCCCTATAAGGTGTTCTACATGAAATGCCAAGAACAATAATCTTTCTTCTAATGTGAACTTTCATCGCTTTCTAGCATTCTCATACCACCAAGATGCTAAGTGTGAAAGAAAAAAAAGTGAAAAAATTGGAAAAAAGAGAGGCAAATCTCAGTTGTCTTATCTGGTCCAAGCCATTTATGAGATGTACGAGGCACCAAATAAATATATGAAGAACATTTGAAGCCTCAGTGAAGACAATTATGTAATTAATTTAGGAATCGTTAGAATCAGTACCCAACAAACTTGAATATTGGCAGGATGCAAGACCAAGTTATAAGTCAACTAGGCTAACAAACTTGTCTATTCAAAACCAAAAGTCTTCATTACCACGTGGAGTATACCAAGTGTTTTTATTGCCATTCAAAGAAATTGCAAAAATATGCCTCTATAAGGAAGTTCATGCAGCTTGTATTTTGATTTTTCTCATAGGTGTATTCTGATATGAGTATAGTGGATCTTGAATTGGCATTCAAGCTTAATCTTTCTGGGAGTTCAGTCATGACTACATACTTTACCTTTGGCATATTGGATTTTCTTACTTGGCCTATCTTGTTTGTTATCATCCCAACAATTATTGTCACCATACTTTTACAGGTAAAGATGAATGCAATCTGCCAACTACACACACACATCTCTATGTATAGAGTACATACTATATGAAAAGACTGGTTTTTCTGCCCCAACAGACTTGTTTGACACTCATACAGCATAATGACCAGGTGACTATTCGGTGCATTTAAGTATTAGACCCAACAACCTACAAATTGAAACACTTTAAGAAAAACAATAGTCCATCAAGCCAAGCTAAGAAGCAATAAGCAGATAAGGATGATTATTCAAAAAAAAAAAATTGTTCTTTCATAACTTGACATCAGGTTTGGATTGTGAGCAAAGGATTGAGTAATAACGCGCATCTCTGAAACTCATATTTATGAACAAAAAGGACACCGGAAATTACACATGCATTGCAAGAACAAAGCAAAACACTTATCAAAAATACGACTAGTAGAAGAATAAAATTGTGGAAAATACCTGTATCAAGGCGGCAACTAGCATTATTTTCAACTCCAAATACCTACATCGAGGAGGCAATTAAGATTAGAAAGAAGCTAATTGGAATCAATCTCCCAAATTGATTACGCAATGTTCATAAAAAAATTTCTCCGTGTCCACCAATCAAAACTAAAATAGATTACCAACAAAAACTGGAACAACAATATGAAACCAGAATGAAAAATAAACCACCCTAAATAATCATTTCAAAATTATAATAATTAAGGTCTAACCATTGTTTAAACTTCCAAAATCACAAAGAGTCACACATTGCAACCAGGTTTAATCGAAGTGCTATATCTTTCCCTCTAAATCATCATGTCAAACAAATAAACACTAACAATAAGGGATAATAAAAAAGTTGTCTTTCCCTCTAAATCAATGTTTTTCAATTTTTTAAGGTTACGAAGGGATTTGAGTTTGTAAAGGGACGAAATCGTGAACGCCCTTTATAAAGTAGAAGAGAGAGAGAGAGAATACCTTCTTCAATTCCGCGGAGATGGAAGGATATGGTCTTTGGGCATAGGAGGAGAAGCCGACACAATGAATTTTTCTGGAAGGAGACGGACCAGAGGAGAGAGATCGACAGAGAAGTGAGAGAATGATTTTTGGGATTTTATTTGTCTAGGTTAATTGGGTTGCAAATCTGTAGGAAGGTTTCATAATTTCAATAAAATAAAAATTATCTATTAATGCTTGCAACTGAAATTGAAACAAAAAATTGAAACCAAAGTTTATCAGTTTCAAACATGGTTGCAAAATTGGGCGCCATTTTTCGCCCCAATTTTTGCCTGAAATAGTACGCGAGGGAAATGAATTTCCATCGCTTATGTGCTAGTTTCATTGCAAATTTCGTTGCACAATTTTTAAATTGAAACTGATCTCTTTTCGGTTGCAAAATTCCGTTTCAATTGCCCTGTTTTCTTGTAGTGTTTTGGGCTGGCTCGTCCCGCCTTGTCAAATGACGCGTTGAAGTGAGTTGTGGGTTGGCTCGCCTAGAGTTGTCAAAATGGTTTGGGCTGGTTGGGCTGGCCCGCCCCGCCATCTAAAAGAGGGGGATTGAATATATTTTTTTTAGGCCCGCCATGTTTTTTGAGCTGGCCCGACCCGCCCCACCAAATGGCGAGTTGAAGTGGGTTGTGGGTTGGCTTGCCCCGCCAACCCATTGTGGCAGTTCTTGTCAGATTCTCTCTTGTCACTACCATTACGAATAACATACAATATTTTTAAATATTACGAAAATACACTTACAAAGTTAAGAGAAAAAAAAATGATTTTACCTTTTTATATATGTTATTTGTTATGGTGAAATTTTGGTAGACATTATTATAAATATATAAAAGTGTGAACTATAATAATAGATTTGTTCTTGATTATCGAAATATTTCGGAAATCAGTAGCGTGTTTAGTAATTATAGTGAACATGCTAAAACAAATGAGTTAAGAAAATATTATAATTTCAAAAAGATGAAGAGAAAATGGAGAACCCAATTGATGAATCATGTGTTCTACTATAGAAGAAAGTTAATATTTATATTTTTCTTTCTTGAATTTTTTGACTACTACAAGCAGCCTTACAAGACTATATCATATTGGTCCCTAAGTTATAGATCTTACTAACAATTCTTTATTTAGTTAACTAAATAACTTTTGTTATAAATATATTTCTCTCTATATATAAAATTGTGAGTTGTTATCTTACGTATGAGTTAATGTATATACAAAAATAAAGATAATCAAGCTTAGATCTTGTATAGAAAAATAGAAGAAAATTTTGAGGTAATCAACTTAGATCTTGATGAAATGTGTCAAAAATACTTAAAATTTGTTCCGTTGAAATTTAGGTAGGCATTACTAGAGGTATATGATTTTTTTTTAATTATGATAATACATTTTTTGGTGTGTATTGAAATATTAAACAAATCGGTGGTGGCTGTACTAATTATCAGTGAACAAACCAAGAGAAATGAGTTATGAAAAAGAGCTATAGTCTCAAAAAGATTAAGAAAAAAAATAGAAAACACATTTCATGAATCTGAGCATTTTGTTGGAGAAGAAAGCAAAACATTACAATTTGCTCCGTTGAATTTTTAAATATTACAAGTAACTCTAAAAATTAACATATTGGTACCTAACAAATACATCCAATCAATTGATTACGATTTTCATTGTTCTTTAGGTAATGAATTTTCGAATAAACCCTATAATGTTGAGAAATGTATAGAACCCATGATGTTATACATTAACGTTAAAGTAAATATGTTATCTTTAGTTATTTTATTTTGTAATATATGGATATATATTAGCGTTGAAGTATGTACTTTGTCTTCAACTTAACCACTACCGTGAATATTTACATATTCTTCCCTTTATATGTTTTATTATCATATTTAATATATTACATAATTTCATAGTGGGGGAAGAGAGAGAGAGAGAGAAAAAAGGAGATGTTTAAGAGATAGTTAAAAGATGAATGAATTTTTTATAGAAATTACAACAACTGTTAGAGTGAGTAAAAAGGACATTAACATTAAATCTTGAGGTTATGTTTTCAATATGCTTCAAAATATTGTTATGATGAAATTGTGGCATATATTACTAAAGGTATACGAATTTATTTAATTATAAAAACAGATTTGTTAGTGGGTATCGAGATATTTAGCAAATCATTGATGTGTTTAGTGATTATCAGTGAACAAACTAAAAAAATGAGTTACGAAAATGAGCTATACTTTCAAGAAGATGACGAAAAAAAATGGAAAATATAATATTTGTTGGATAAGAAAGCCAAAGTTTACAGTTTACTCCCTTGAATATTTTAACTACTACAAGTAGCCTTAAAATGAACATATGGATATCTACCAAGTGTGATGAGATTCAAAGAACTGTGATGAAATATCACAAGGAAGCTGCTCTGGTCAAACTCAAGGGACCTCAACTTAAAGTTTCGAAGTTATGTAGTTGGTGGGGGTGAGTTAGGAGATATTGTGGTGGAAGATGTTAATTAGTTGGAAGGTTTGGGTTGGATCAATAGGGTTTTGGACGGTGAGGACGTGGTTGCCGGTTGCCATGGAAGCGGAATAAAGTTGGTGTCGGCGATGAGGAAGAGGTTTTAGGAGCAAAGCTCTGATACCATGTAGAAATTCACAATTGATATTAATAAAGACATAACATTTTCATTGATTAAATAATCTATTTATATAAGGAGTTACAATTAGGGTTACACTAGGAGTGAAATACAAAAAGGGCAATGCTAGGGTCACTCTTATTTTGCACCAAAATATAGGTACTCTATGACGTGGTATACTCTCATTGGTTGTAGTGGTGAAACCCAAAAATTGTCCAACCAATGAGAATATGCCACGATATAGAGTACCCATATTTTAGTATAAAATGAGAGTGGCTCAAGCACTATCCATACAAAAAATATTTACAATGAAGGAATCATAATAAGAAAAAAACTCTACAAGGAAATGAACTATATAGGTAGTTACCATTAAACAATAATTACAAATAAATAATAATAACTATTATTCTCTAATACTTTAATGGTCACATATATCATTAGAAATTCACTAGAAAATGATCGTGTCAAATGTAAAATTAATATATTTGAGATCAATTGCAGCCAAGTGGGGAATATTAAAAGAAAGATAGCATTTTGTGAAAGCATATTGACATGAGACATAACTATATATAATATTTGAAGTAAAAATAACATTGTTTTCTAATCAAAAATAACATTGCTTTCTAATCAACGTGAAATATAATTTTTAGGCTTGAATTCTTAGTTAAATGCGCTTGAATTCTGAGATCAAATCAATTAGTTCTGGTCGAGAAGACGATGCCCTTCTTTAACTTGAATTTATAGGTTTGGTAAGAAAAGAATTGAAGATACTAAAGAGCACATTCTTTTAAACTCTTTTTGTAATAGTATAAGAGATGTATCTTACATTAGTTAAAAAGTGATGTTGGTTTTTAAGTGTTTAGATAAAATATTTTTACTATTATTATCAATAGAAAAATTGTATCCTACATTGATTAGAAAGTGATTCTAGTTTTAAACATATTTAGATAAAATAATTCTATTATTATTACAAATAAAATAGAAGTATCTCACATTAGTTACAAAAATGACAGATAAAAGACTTTACCATTATTACCTATGAAAGATATGTATCCACATTTGTTAGAAATTGATGTTGATTAAAAGACAAATTGATTTTGATTTTAGAAGTTTTTAAAATAAATATTTATCATTATTACTAATAGAAGAGAATAGCTAAATCTTGAACAATGGCATAGCTATCTTTCTAAAAAATAACTTTCCTTCAAAATTAAACTTAGTTGTAAAGAAAACTTAGTGGTAAAAAGAAGATGATTTGTTAATTGATCAAAATTTAGAATTTAAATTATTAGGATTTAGGATGTAATTAGTTTTATAAAATTGAGTGATTTAGAATTCCAACACAATTACAATTCTAAATTTTAGTTATATTCTCAAACAATGGAACTGGGGTATCCAAACATACCTTTAGTTGTGAAGAAAATTATACTCCCTCTGTTTTTAAATTAATTATCGTCCTCTTTGACCAGACATACTATTTAAAAAAAGTAATTGAATGTATTATCGGTGAAATGTATGGTTTCTTTTAATAACCTTAAGTATGTAATCATAATTAAATTAGGTAAAAAAAATAAGAATAAAGTGGTAAAAGTGTTTTACTAAAAAGAAAAGTTGTAAAAAATGATAATTATTTTAGAACGAACGAAAAAAGAAAAGATGCCGATAGTTTAAAAATAGTAGCAAGTAGTAAGCTAGAAATGTTGTGAATTTGGACTGGTCTCAAAGCCTAAAAGGAAAATTTAAAAAAAAAGTTCAAAAAAAACACTATATAAAGGCATGCCAAGAGATTGAGAGGCCAAGGAAAAGCATAGACCCAAGAAAGTTTTTCTTTCATTCATTTTCAGGACTCAGCAGCAGCTGACCAAATGTCGATATCTTCTCAAACTCTCAAACGAGCTCCCACCACGACACCTCCATTTACGCTAGGAGATATCAAGAAAGCCATACCACCCCATTGCTTCGAACGATCGACCCTTCGTTCTTTCTCCTATCTTGTTTACGACCTCACTGCAGTTACCATCTTTTACTACCTTGCCACCAATTATATCCCCCCACTCCCTCATACTCTTCAATACCTAGCCTGGCCACTTTACTGGTTTCTTCAAGGTTGTGTCATGTTGGGTCTCTGGCTCGTTGCTCATGACTGCGGCCACCATGCCTTCAGTGATTCCCAATTGCTCGAGGATTCTATCGGTTTTATCCTTCATTCTGCTCTCTTCACACCTTATTTCTCATGGAAAATTAGTCATCGCCGCCACCATGCCAACACGGGTTCACTTGAGCACGATGAGATTTACGTGCCTAAACCCAAAGCAAAAATCCAAAACAAGGCCAACTATTACCTTCAAAACCCACTAGGCCGAGTACTCACCCTTGTCGTCAAACTCACTCTAGGTTGGTATCTTTATCTAACAGTGAATGCCGCAGGAAGACCTTATGATAGGTTTGCCAGCCATTATGATCCTCAAAGTCCGATCTTTAACGACAGAGAGCGCATCCTAATCTTATTGTCAGATATTGGGCTTATTGCTTCTGCTTACGGACTGTACAGCCTCGGAGTAGCAACAAGTTTTGCTTGGGTGTTTTGCATCTACGGGGGACCTTTAATGGTCATGAACGCATTCTTGGTGATCGTCACTTATCTTCACCACACCCACCCTTCTTTGCCGCATTACGACAACTCCGAATGGAATTGGTTGAAAGGTGCTTTATCTACGGTTGACAGAGATTATGGAATACTAAACATAGTGTTCCACAACATTACTGATACACATGTAGCTCACCATTTGTTCTCAGCTATTCCTCACTATCACGGCAAGGAGGTCACGAAAGCAATCAGGCCAGTTTTAGGTGAGTATTATCAATGTGATAAAACTCCATTTCTGAAAGCATTATGGAGAGAATCTAAGAGGTGTCTTTTTATTGAGCAAGACGGAGACGAAGATGATCATGACAAGAAAGGTATCTTTTGGTTTCACAACAAGTTTTAAACTCAAATACCACATTAAGAAATGTATGCAAGTGTTTCAGTAGTCCTATTTGTAATGTATGATGTTTTATATGTTGGGAAAAATATATTCTATCAAGAATATTAGTTGGAGAATGTAACTGTTTAATGCTTTAAATAAAATAATGTGTGTTTCTTTAGGTATAATTTTACGTTTATTTGAACTTGTTCCTACTTGCGGCAGCGAGACTATTGCTAGCACAAGAAAATTTGTATTCTTAAGATACTCATTGTATTACTCGGACTTTAAAAAATCTTATATATTAAAAAAATATTAAAATCAAGTTAATTATTTTTTAATATTTTGTGCACGAGATAGAGATGTTGTTCTTGTCGACCCTAATGGTTTCGGTTCAAACTTGTTGGTTAATTTGCTCGCTAAACGGTCTGGTCTAAATGGGCCACTGGCATTATTCACCTGTCTCAGCCAGTCTTATTAGCGGGGACCATTGTAGTTTTATTAGGGGGATATTGCTCGCTGGTCAACTTGACTGAATTTTTAACTTATTTAGTACTTCGTTTATTTTATTTTATCGCATAAGTCCACTTTCGATTGTTTATTGAACTTAATGTATGTACAAAACTAACCATGCACCATATAAACACCCACAATTGAATTAACGTCAAACAAGTAAATTATTCACTATTAATTATGGCTAAAATTAATTTGCATAGACTAATTAATTCCATGAAAAATGAAATTAAATTTGGTCCTTTAACTTATACTTAACTTTATATAGAACCTATCTTTTTTAATTCTATTCATTTTGTCTCATATATTGATTTTTTGCTTGTCAGATTTAGAGGGGCATTTACAAAAACGGCCAAGTCAAACAAGACTTGGTCTTTTTTAGCCAAACTTAAAAAAAAAGTTCTTATATGGCCATTTTAACTGTAAAATGTCTAAACTACCCTTCATTTATTCTTTTCTTTTTTTGGTATTGGTTTGTAGGGTGTAAAATGTCTAAACTACCCTTCATTTATCCTTTTCTTTTTTTGGTATTGATTTGTAGGGCTCGATTTTATACATTATACGTATGTGGGATTATACCTAAGTATACGAATGCTCACTGCCGAATATTCCGCCTTCACCCTCACCATGCCACAGTAACGAGTTCGACAAAGTTCGTTAGGATCGTTACTCAAATTCGTAATATTTGAAATCCAAGTTGTTCTTTCCAAATTCGGGGGTTTCAAGCCCATCAAGTGTGTGCTAACCGCTAAGTAATCAGGTTCGCTCCTTGTCGAATACTCCCCACCCTCGGCGTCGTGGAGTTCAAAAGTTTTCTTCCAAATTCAAGCAAGCACATCAATTGTGTGCTTAGTATGCCTAGTATTCAGTTCGCTTCCATAAACATTCATCCGAATCCATTTTATTTTTTGCAAATTCAACCATGGCTCAAAATCGGTTTTTTTGCAAAATGCACAACTATTCAACAATCATGTGCATTTTGAACGGGTACCTTATACATTGGCACCTAACCTATCGTCGTTAATCGAGATCAAGTTATTAAATGTAAAGAAGTTTGCACCTTGGTTTGCAAATCGCTTATCAATCGTTTATCAACCGGTTTATTGATAAACCGTGAGTGTCTCGATTAATCGATAATCGTTTCTGGCAAAGAAGTTTACCCCTTGGTTTATCAATCGTTTATTGATAAACCATAGATAAACTGTGTGAGTGTTCTCATAATTGACACCGGTTAGTAAACAAGAAGCAGTTTGCAAACCGGTTTATCAACCGGTTTATTGATAAACCATAGATAAACCGTGAGTGGCTGTTAATTGAGACCGTTTCAAGCAAAGAAAAGTTTACCCCTTGGTTTATCAAGGTTTATTGATAAACCATAGATAAAAACAAAGTGAGTGTCTCATTATTGACACCGGTTAATAAATGAGGTTTGCACCTTGGTTTGCAAATTGGTTTATCAAGTCGCTTATCAAGTGGTTTATTGATAAACCATAGATAAACCGTGAGTGTCTCCAGACCGACACCGTTAGTAAACAAAGAGGTTTGCAAGCCGGTTTATCAATCGGTTTATTGATAAACCAGTGTGAGTGTCCGTTAATCGACATCGTTTCCAAACAAAGAAGTTTACCCTTGGTTTATCAACCGTTTATTGATAAACCATAGATAAAACCATTGATAA
>JABEVN020002286.1:0-21959 GCA_013146195.2 Codonopsis lanceolata
CTCCTTATTTGGGCGGTCCGACCCTCGGTCCCATCGGGCCAGGCGGGGTCGCCACACGGTTAATTGCTCGAGCTTGTTTTAGGTTAGCTATCGGCGAGGATAGGTTCCATGGCCTAGGTGGGTTGTTTCTTGGTGTGATGTTCTAACGTCAGGTGAATTCTTATAGGTGCTTGATGGTGAACCTAGAGCCGTGTAGGCGAGGTAGAGGCCGACCCGGGAGAGTTCTGAGGAACTGAAGTGGAGTTGCCACCTCCACCACCCGAATCCGATGGGCATGGCTCGGATGGCAGATTTGTCCGTCGTATGGCAGAGTTATGGCGAGATGGCCAACTTGGCCGGGGTCGAGAATGTACCTCCTCCACCACCACCCCGAGCCGGGGAGGCGAGAGTGTCGCCACCGCGTCTGGCATACCACTGGGTGCTAGGGCACGGAATAATCTTTGTGTTAGAGATTCTTGAAAATGAAGCCTCCATCTTTTGAGGAGGCGGATGCTAGTATGGCCGAGCTATGGCTTGAGGATGTGAAGAAAATCTTTGCAACCTTTGGATTGCACGGATGAGGAGAAAGTGATCTTAGCTGCTTATAAGCTTAGAGGAGCCGCCAATCATTGGTGGGAGGTTCTACTTGCTAGTTGGGAGTTGAATCGGGTGGCGCAAGGTGTGGCCTACATTTGAGGCGAGTTTAGGGCTACTTATGTGCCTACAGTGATTAGACAGCGAAGGGAGAAAGAATTCCGGGGGTGGAGCAGGGGTTCCATGTCTATAGCTCGATATTCTTCTAAATTCAGAGTTGTCCGTTATTGTGCACATCGGTGCAAGATGAGAACAGGACCCGGAGGTTCGTGAAGGGGTTGAAGGCCGAATACGAGGCTTGATTGTTATCCCTACGGTTAGCAGGTTACGGAGTGCGGTAGATCGTGCGTATGAGATCGGCGAGACATTGAGGAGCACGAGCGAGCATCTGTGCGATCTTCTCGGCGGCTCTTCGCGAGCGGCCAGGTAGAGTCGATCTTAAAATCGGTCGCTACCGGGGCAATCGTCGCGGTGGTGGTCGAGAATAGGCATCGATGCGGTGGTCAGGATAGGCGCCCGTCTGAGAGTCGCGGTAGTAGTGCTCCTACTCCTCAGGGGCAACAGACTCAGGGCGGAGGACCATTGGTTTGTTCTTATTGTAATAAGATTGGGCACTCTAGCGAGAAGTGTCGGACCAGACTTGGCACGTGTCTTAGTTGTGGAGATCCTAATCATCGGCTCAAAGACCGTCCTAAGTCTAGAAGCGGCTCGATCCTCGAGGGTCGATTCGGCGATGCAGGTCCAAGAGGATAGCGATGGGCGTCTAAAGCGCGAGCTCGTGTTTCGCTTGATCAGCGAGGTGTTCCCGAGTCTACTTCTGTGATCGGAGGTACTCTTTCAGTCTTCGGTCATCATGCTCGAGTTCTTATAGATCCGGGTTCTACCCATTCTTATGTTGCATCGCATTTCCTAGAACATTTATGTGTTTTGCACCTTGATTACCTTATGTGCTTGAGGTGTCTACAGTTGGGTGATTGCTTGTTGGCGTCTGAGGTCTATAGAGGCTGTGATGTGCTTGTTCATGATCGAGTCTTGCATGCTGATTTGGTAGTATTGCCTATTAGAGACTTTGATGTGATTCTTGGTATGGATTGGCTATGTGTACACCATGCTTTAGTTGACTGCCGCCGTAAGAAAGTAACTTTTGCCATGCCGGTATTCGGAGTTTGTGTTTTCGGGTGATCATGCTATGAGTGGGGTTCATATTATTTACGCTGCGGGCTAGACAACTCTTATCGCGGGTGTGCGGGGTATTTAGCTTGTGTTCTTGATACTAGCATGTCTTACGCTAAGCTAGAGGATATCCGGTAGTTAATGAGTTCCACGATGTCTTTTCTTAGAGTATGCTTTGCCTCCCGGCCAGAGAACTAGAGTTACGTATTGAACTATTGCCGGGGACTTCGCCTATTTCTAGGGCACCTTAAGTATGGCTCGGCGGAGTTGCGAGAGTTGAAGGATCATTGCGGGAACTTCTAGATAGGGAGTTCATTAAACCGAGTGTATCTCCTTGGGGTGCACCGGTGTTGTTTGTGAGGAAGAAGGATGGTAGTTTACGGCTTTGTATAGACTATCGACAGTTGAACCAGGTTACTATCAAAAATAGGTATCCCTTGCCACACATTGGCGATCTTTTGATCAACCGGGGTTCGGTTGTCTATTCCAAGTTTGACTTGAGGAGCGGCTATCACCGGTTGAGGGTTAGAGCGGAGGATGTCGAGAGACGGCCTTAAAATGCAGCGTTATGGTCACTATGAGTTTGTTGTGATGCCATTTGGATTGACCAACGCACCTGCGGTTTTTATGGACTTGATGAATAGGGTTTTCCACGAGTATCTCGATTGCTTTGTAGTGGTATTTATTGATGACATTCTTGTGTACTCCAAGTCACGAGAGGAACATGCGAATCACTTGAGAGAAGTTCTTTCTATCTTGCGGAAGAAGCAGCTTTATGCGAAATTTAGTAAGTGTGCTTTCTGGCTTGAGCAAGTTTCTTTCTAGGGCACGTGGTGTCTAGAGATGGTATCGCGGTGGATCCATCCAAGGTTGAGGCGATTACTAAGTGGAAGGCGCCTAGTGCGGTGACCGAGGTCCGTAGTTTCTTGGGCTGGCGGGGTTATTACCGTAGGTTCATTGAGGGGTTTTCGAAGATCGCTACTCCGATGACTAATTTGACTCAGAAGAAGTCTACTTTTATATGGAGTGATAAGTGCGAGGCTAGTTTTCAGGAGTTGAAAAGGAGGTTGACTACGGCTCCTATTTTGGCATTGCCTAGTGGTTGTGAGAACTTTGTGATTTATAGCGACGCCTCGTTAGAAGGCTTGGGTTGCGTGCTTATGCAGAATGGGAGAGTTATTGCCTATGCTTCGAGGAAGCTATCACCTTATGAGCAGAATTACCCGACACATGACCTTGAACTGGCGGCTATCATCTTTGCGCTTCACAAGTGGAAGCATTATCTTTACGGGGCTAAGTTTGAGATATTCACCGATCATAAGAGTTTGAAGTATCTCTTTTCACAAAAAGAGTTGAATATGCGACAGAGGCGATGGATGGAGAAACTTAAGGATCATGACTGCATTATTTCATATCATCCGGGGAAAGCTAATGTTGTTGCGGATGCCTTGAGTAGGAAGGCGTTTATGTCTTGTTTGATGATGAAGGAGTGGAAGATGCTTGAGGACGTCCGAGAATGGAGTCCAGTTGCGAATGAGCATAGGGTTATCTTTGCTAGCGTGCGTGCTACGCCTGCGTTGTTTGAGTTGATTAAGAAGGCTCAAGTTTCTGATTCCGAGTTAGGGAAGATTATTGATGGATTGGGTGATGGTAAGACACCGGAGTTTGCTTTGAACACCGATGGGATTTTGACTTTTCGTGGTAGGGTTTGTGTGCCTTCTACCGATGGGGTTAAGCGTATGGTTCTTGATGAGGCTCACAAGGCCAAGTATACTATACATCCAGGGAGTACTAAAATGTATAGGGACTTGAAGAGACAGTTCTGGTGGAATGGGATGAAGAGAGAAATAGCGGACTATGTATCTAGATGCTTGGCGTGTCGGCGAGGTTAAGGCGAACACCGAGACACCGGTTTACTTCAGCCACTTGAGATACCGGAGTGGAAGTGGGAGCATATCACCATGGATTTTGTGACGGGATTGCCACGTACTCGCCGAGGTTTCGATGCAGTTTGGGTTGTTGTGGATAGGTTGACCAAATCTTCACATTTTATCCCTGTTGCGATGACTTATAGTTTGAGTCAGTTGGCAGCATTGTATGTCCAGGACATCGTGAGATTGCACGGCATTCCAGTTAGCATTGTTTCGGATAGAGACCCCAGGTTCACTTCTAGATTTTGGCATTCTTTGCAGGAAGCTTTGGAGTGCAGTTAAACTTTAGTACGGCTTTTCACCCGCAGTCAGATGGTCAATCGGAGAGATTGATTCAGGTATTGGAGGATCTGTTGCGTGCTTGTGCCATGGATTTCAAGGGTAGTTGGGATTCCCATTTACCGTTAGCGAATCGCATACAATAATAGTTACCAGTCCAGTATTGAGATGGCGCCATATGAGGCTTTATATGGGCGCAAGTGTCGTTCACCGATTTGCTGGGATGAGGTTGGTGAAGCTAAACTTTGGGGTTCGGAGATGGTACAACGATCGGTGAGGCGTGAAGCTTATTAGAGATAGATTGCTTACGGCCAGTAGGCGAGAAGAGCTACGCGGATAACCGGAGACGCGACTTAGAATTTCAGGTTGGTGACTATGTGTTCTTGAAAGTATCGCCCCGACGCGGTACTAAGCGATTTGGAAAGAAGGGTAAACTTTCACCTCGATTCATTGGACCATTCGAGATCCTAGAAAGGATTGGAGCTTTGGCGTATCGGTTAGCATTGCCGCCTTCTATATCGGATGTTCATGACGTCTTTCATGTCTCGATGCTACGCAAATACTTGAAGGATGAGTCGCATGTCCTTACCTATGATGAGATTACTTTTGAGCCTGACCTTTCTTATGATGAGAAGCCGGTGAGGATTCTGGACACGAAAGAGCAAGTGTTGAGGACAAAGAAAATTCCCTTGGTGAAGGTCTTGTGGAAGAATCATGATATTGAGGAAGCCACGTGGGAGACCGAGCTTGATATGAGAGAGAAATACCCTTTCCTATTCGATGACTCCGGTAAGAATTTAGGGACTAAATTCCTTTAAGTGGGGGAGGATGTGAGAACCCAAACCCATTACTTGCATTACTTGTTTTATACCTTAATAACTTGTTTGTATTATGCCTTAACATGATTAGATATTCTATTTGCCCATACCTGACTTGTATTATAAATATTACATTCCTTGTCGCTTGAATACCTTCTATGCTTAGCATACCTTGCCGTTATGCCTTGAGTGTTGCCTTAGCTTGATTTGCACTCAACCAAGACTTGTTAGGGTTCTATTGTCTTCCATAGATGACTTAGAACATTCACCTTGATCATAGTAAGCTTGATTGGAAGTTTAGAAACCTTCTTGCTTTGTTTTGGCCTTAGCGATTTCCCTCGTCTCCCGTTTTGCTCGTATTTCGACGTGCGAATTGTTCCTTGAGTTCCCGGACTTGTATTCAAGTCATAACCATGTTTAAACAAGCCTTTTCCATGCCCAAGTTACCCTAGTTTTATTGACGTTTGATTCGGGTTTGATTCGTCAACCAATCGTCGCTTGACTCGAGCCTTGTCCTACCTTGTTCCGGGTGTTGTTCGGGTGTGTTTCGGACATGTTTTGAGTTGTGTTAGACCCTAGAATGGTTGCCCATGAGCTTGGGACCATTTAGGACTTGTTTAGGTCAAGTTTTGGTGCTCCAGAAGTTCAGGCGGCCGCATGGCTCAGTGAGCGCCCGCCCCAATCGAGAGCAAATGAAAAATGGAACCCCCGTTGAGGCGGCCGCATGGCCTAGGGTGAGGCGCCCGCCTCACTTGCTGATCAGCTCTACGGGATTTTTCTCCTTCAATCTTTTGTGATCCAATTAGCCACTTAAACCTCCTTCCTAATTGGCCCTAATCCAACCTATTAAACCCTAATCAAGTTAGATTAGTCCTAATCCCAAGTAACCTTCTCTTGACAAGTGGAAAATGGGAGCCTCTCCTCTTGACATGTGGATTTCCACCAAATCCATGCAAGGTATAAAAAGCCTCTCTCTTGTTGACTTAGCCATTAATCCCCATTATCAGATTTTCTCTTCTCTCTCTTGCCATGTTTAGTGTGTGTAGAGAATAGGTGAGATTAGTGTGTGTCTCTTCCCTAGATTGAGCTCCCGACCTCCGATTGCCAAACCGAGACCACCGGAGTGAAGCTACCGACGAGGAGATCGATTCCATCCGATTACTTTGTACTCCAACCTTCCTTTTCCTTGGTGAAGGTAAGCTATTAATTTCCCCTTAGGTTGTATGTTAGACATGCCATGTTTCCCCCTTTTCTATTGATTTCCATGCTCTACCATGTCCAAGCCATGATTGTGAATGAATTGGTCTTTTGAGATTTTGATTGATATGTTCATCTTGTTCAATTAGACCTATGCCTAGAATTAATTATGTTCTATGCTTCCTTAGGAACAACTAATGTTCTTGGATTAATAGATTTTGATAACTCTTGGGAATATTGATTTTAGGGTTTCATATGCCTTGTATTGATTATCCTATTGAATTGGGTCCTAGGCCTAGAATAAATTGTGTTCTATGTTTCCCTACGAATAAATAACGTTCTTGGACCCTTGCATTTTAATAACCTTGAAAGAATGATTCTAAGGTCCCTTGAATTCGAATTATCGATAATTCTTAACTACGGTCGTTAAATGGATTAATGACCTACCGATCATATACGAGAACTTAGAAAAGGGTTTGTGATGCATTTAGCGTCCTAACTCTATTGGATGAATTGTTAGAGACGACTCAACGGAGTCAAGTTTAGCGAGCTATTGAACAATACCGGCTCACCGATCAATCCCTACGACGTTCTAACGCGTTTCCCTAAGAATAATAATTCTAGACTTTGAACTTGAATTGATTGCCTTGCTTGATCTTGAATGTCATATTATAGAATGACTAATTGACATGTGAGTTCGCTCTTGTCGAACTCAACCCTACTTGGTTATTGATGAGAATAATTTACTTGTCTTGAACGAGATCGCTCTTGTCGATCTCGTTCTCTACTTGAGAATTTTGTTAAGTATACATTACTTGGCATTGCATGAGTCCAGCTGGCATCCCGTCTTTGTTCACACACGCCTCCACGGTGGGAAGTAGCTCCCATCTTTGTAATCATTTAAGAGCATCACGGTGACTATCCGGGCATCTCCTCGGAAGATCGATGTACTTACACACATTCGATACCCGCACATTCGATAACGCTTGTATGCGCATACGTAGCGGCCGGCTCTCCATATATCCTTATCCTATGTGATTTATTTATGCGCACTTATGTGAAACAATGTGCATCCTGGATATATGACTTTATGCTTATGTGACTATATCTTGCCTTGAATGTTGCATCTTGCCATGACATGCATGATTAATAGCTTACAAGTCTTTATGACTTACCCTTTCCCCTTTACTGCTTTAGATCCTAGCAAGACAGGTCCTGCTCGTTGACTAGCTGTGTTCGTGCCTTGTGCCCTTTTTGGTGACCGTTGATTTTTGAAGAGGTGGTTTTTATTATGGCCTCTTACTCTTGTTTATATTTTTGTAAGGACGACGGGTTAAGCAAGTCAAATAGACTATGCTTGGGTATTTGTGTAGAACTTGATTGTAAATCTTATTAGCTACTAGTAGTTTAATACTTGTAGCACTTGTAAACCTTTTTGTGTCGGCATTGTGTAAGCCGAGCTTTGGTTAACTTGTTATTATTCCACTGCGTATTAGTCTTCCGCTGAGCATGCTATTAGCTCTTATTTAATCCTTGTCCATAAACTGTTAGCTTGGGTTCCGGCATGTAGTGTCGCCGAAGACTTGGTTATATTGTTTAACTGTTTATCAGGTAGAAAAGTTTTAAAAATACCGGCCGTTTGGTGCCGAGGCGTGCTACGTCTCCAATGTTGCGTCACGTCGTTTTTATAAATTAAGTCCTTGCATGTTTAATTGCCTATTTGTTTCCCTCCTTATTTGGGCGGTCCGACCCTCGGTCCCATCTCGGGCCCGGGCCGGGTCGCCACAAACCTTGCTTCCCAAACTATTCTACAATAACTTGTGCACTTGCAAGGAATTAATTAAAATAAGACACGATCAGGGAGATAGGGCAACCGGTCCCATCAAACTTTTCTTTGTCTGGCATCTTCAATTTTAATGGTAGGATGGCCGATGGTAGCAGAGTCAATGATTTCATGGAGAAATCTCCTTTACTTAGGAATGAGTATTTTTGGGGGAACAGTTGAGGTTGATGCTTCATGGGGTCCCACATAGGATGGAGTATTTTCTAGGTTTGGTTCCAAGCCTTATACGAGGGTTGCAATCTGGTCCATTAGGCGATCGACATGTGCATTTAAATTTTGTTCCATCCATTGATGCATGCCAGGGGTAGGAGCATAACCAAGAGCCCCTGTGTCTGTATTTATGAGAGTCTGTTCATTTTCAGCGGCCATTCTACCCAAATTTGTTTGTGTTGAACTGATCTCGGTATTCAAACCCAAATCGGAATTGTCCTCTATATTCAAACCCATATCTGTACTGTATTAATTGTCTTCTGTATTCTAGCTTAACTCTCTTATCAAAACACCGGAACTATCTCTTCCCTTCTAGGTACGGGCCAGGTTTCTAGGAAAAAGGGTAAAAAGAAGGTATGGCTCAAAGGCTTGGGGTTTTAAAGGCGCAGTGTGCATTTTTATTAAATGGACATTTTTTGTTTGTCTTAGAGTTGGTCGGATAAGCATAGCTTTGTTTTGACCCTCTTTAATAGGTTATGGAATAGTGGATTCTTTCTCCAGAGTATAAGACCTTCGTATTCCACCTAACTTTCGACTTCCCAAGATCGGACAAATCATGGGCGAAGGGCCTATACTCTTTCTGGGATCCACCATTCGAATCGTTCTAATGAGATACCGTCAAATTTATTGATCAGCCCCAATGTATTTAAATCAAGAAGATATCTTCTTACCACTGAGATTGGTCATTAACTTTGAGGTATAAAAATCGACCAATCAATGGAGTGTCCTAAAAGCTATATATGTAATCTAGTGTGGTTGATGCAGGGGGTAGGCTGGCTATGATGTAGGGTAGCAGTTCGAAATATTCCTACATGAAGGCACGTGTGTGAGTTAGCTAGGAAAGCTGTAAACTTTTTACAATAATATAAAGCAGTAAAAATGTTTGTCTTTCTGTTTATGTAGATTTTCATGGCTAATCAGTTTGAATCCCATGAGGGATGGAGCGATTGCGCGAGATAGCCATTCCAACAATAAATACAAAGAAAAAGCAGGGCATTTCTCCAAAATAAAATTGACAGAATAAAATAATATTTACATGTGGGACATTTCACCAGCAGAAATGTAAATTAGAAATATAGGTTGCAAATGTAAATAGTAATATCAACAGAGCATATACATTTGTATTGTATTGACAAAGCAGTTAATATTTTCAACACATATATATACATGTATAAAATAAAAATCTAGACTATGTGTAAAAGCATGTTAAGCATATGAAAATAATTCATTCACCCCAAAAAAGTTGAGTCTGACCCTCATTTGTTTTTTTAAAATTTAAAAAGAGCAATGTCCCCAGCAGAGTCGCCACTGTGAGAACCCCGTTTCGAAACTCCCGTCGTCCGTGATGAAAACGACGTGTCTCAATAAACATCTGAGCGCGTGGAATACACCCGGTCCCATCGTGGAACCTAAAATATGTATATAGAGAGTTGCCACCTCTATTTTATGGTTAAATAGAGAAAAACCAATTATTCCAGAAAATATATAAGTTCAAAGGCTAGGTTACGAGTTGGGAAGGGGTTAGGTATCCAACTCACCCTTTCGGTCTCATTTTAGGGTTTTAAAATTAATCAACATGTTTTTAAATCATATATTCTAGAAGGAATATTATATATATATATATATATATATATATATATTCATATATATTGAAAATAACATTACTTTGTTTAAAGTTATTTGGGCATAGTAACGGTTACGCATGTTTATGCCTAAATATTATGTATATTTATACACATTTATACTAATATATATATATGCATAATTATATATTTATAACACACATAATTACTTTATTTACATTCTATTATATTATATTTAACTAATTATACTATTATTATTATCTACATAGCATGCATGTATATATATTTTTTACATTATACACATTTAAGTAATTATAACTTGCATGGGTATTTACATTATTGCTATATTATCTAACTATAGCATTACTATTTACATTATATGTATATATATTAATAGGGTAAGACAAATAAATTGGTACTTACCTCTTGTACCGTGAATGTTTGACCCGGTATATACGCCTAGCCTTTAGCCCACTAGGCACTCGAAGATTTTGATTTTGATTGTCCTTCGAAGATATGATATTGTGGGTTCCCGGGACTTGCTCCCGTGCCCCGTGCGCCCTTGGATAGGGGTGCGCGTACGTGCGGATGCAAGACACCACTGCTCTCATTCCATCGTCCCTTATTTAGGGGAAGACGAAATTAAAAGTGCGAGAGGAGTGCTATTTAAGATAGCGCATTTGAATACGTCTCGGTAACTTTCAGTGAATATTTTGGTCCATTATGGGAGCTTTGGGTTTTCTACATCAAGTTATCCCTTATTTAGGGAATACCAGGATATAGGAATACATCACCCTTTTATTCTCATTATCCTTTTTTTAGGGGAAAACGGAAAAGTGCAAGAAAGGATGTTGAGAGGCCCCACTATGGATTTTATAAAAATTGTCTTATGACATATTTCTGATCACTATGGGTGCTTTGGGTTTCCTGCATCAAGTTATCTCTTGTTTAGGGGATACCAGGATATAGGAATGCATCACCCTTTCATTCACATTCTCCCTTTTTTAGGGGAAAACGGAAAAGTGCGAGAAAGGAGTGTTGCGACGCCCCACTGGATCCAAAATATTTTATAGAGTCGTCATCTTTATTTTAAGGAAGAAATAAAGAAAAACCAAAAAAGAAAAATGAGAGATTGTAAAAACGGGTCCGGAGGCTAAGTTACGAGTTGGGAAGGTGCTAGGCACCCAACTCGCTCTTTCGGTCTCAAAAGCGGTTTTGGCTAAAGTATAGTTTTTGTTATATTTATTTAGCAAATAAACAAAGCATTAAAATATAAGAAATAAAAGCAAATACAGCAGTGGCTAAATTATTTACGGACTTGCAGCCGTCTCCTTACAATAATTACAAATACATTTAAAAATATTTGGCCATAATAACGGCTCTTTTATATAGTATTTCCTAACTAAATCCGGGCAGCACAACGACTTATATTTTCTACATTGGGCCGGATTTGAAAATAACTTTTATATAATAAACGCCTTTAAAGGCTATAACCTTTTAGAGCGGGGAGTGCTCGCTCTGTCCTTCTCGAGAGAGGGAGACTTTTTATGCTGCTGCTGCTGTGATTTGGGCAAAGTAACGACTTATTTTTGGTGGTTTTAGCCTATTTGCTCGGGTAGAGTAACGACTTATTTTTTGTGGTTTTTGGCCTATTTACTTGGGCAGAGTAATGACTTATTTTGAAGTTTTTGGATCGGGGAAATATGGTGGATACCTAACCTAAGGGTTAGGGATCACTTTGACCGGTTGGTTTTAGGTTTGGTGGAGTTTTGGCAGGGTTTCGAGGTTTTATAGGAGGATCACTCCCTATCTCACTTCGCTCTCTATTTTCTCAGCGTAACGAGAACGCGGAGAAATTTTATCTGTGTTTCTTCCGGGTCTGAAAGTGAGCCCCAAGCCTTCTATTTATAGGCTGAAAAAAAGATTCATCGGGAATTTCTTTTTCTCTCAGCGTGCATGATTTTCTTGTACATCGCGCTTCAAAAATTGCACAATGCGTTAAGTCTGGGGTACACTGTAGCTAGCTGGGCGCGGTCAAAAGGTACTTTGGGCGCCGCGTCAAGGTCCCCTTTTGGTGGCGCCAGCCCACTATTCCACTTTCAAATTTTGCACTTTTATCCCTCGCATTTTACTGTTTCGCGCATCCTGCTTTGCCTTACGCATTTTTAACTCCTGTAACTTGACATTTGTTAATTTTTCAGAGGTCTTGATATTTCATGCCAAAGTTACATATCAGAGGTACGAAATTGGGGTGTCTACAGAGCCCCTCAACGATGGAGTCTATGGGTAACCCGAGGCTTACCGAGTAGACGAACATCGTTGATAAACAATAGACTCTCCAATTTCGTGCAATTATAATAGGAGAGAAATGCAACAGGTAACAGTTATAATGCAACAGCTTATAATGCTAACCAAACTCCATAACCTAGACATATTTAGTCGGTTATAGCAGGTTATCGTAGTTTTTAAGCAGATATGCAATAAAATGCTATAATGGTCGGACCTACTAGTGTAGGTTGCCTACGTATCCCTTAATAAAGGAACTCAGACCAAACGTAGTTCAAGCCAAAACCTAAACTATCATGCATGCGACGGTCGTGCCTACCGAAATAGGCTGCCTACGTATCCTTATACAAGGAATCAGACTGAAACGTAGTTCACCCCTGATGGGGATCAAGTGCTGCGATGCTAAACGAACAAGTGTTGCAATGCTAACAAACAAGTGCTACAAAGCTTATCAAACGAGTGCCGCAAAGGTATTTATCAAGTGTTGCGATGGTCGTGCCTACCGAAATTGGCTGCCTACGTATCCTTATACAAGGAATCAGACCAATCGTAGTTCGTCTGATGTTGGGCGGAATGTAATGTTTCCTCAGGAACTCGGCCTTCGTCGGAGAACAAAACCTTTCCCTTGCTCCGTGGTTGCCTGCCTCTTTAGGGAATGTTTTCCAAACATCACACAAATGCACAGAAAAGGAAAATAATTTCCTTTCCTTAACATTGCTTTTCCCTTGCGGCAATCTGCCACTGCTACTGCTTTGCTGCTCTTGCTCTTGCTCTTGCTAGGGATTTTTCTTTTGCTGCAGTTCCGGCTTTTGCTGGAAATCTTTTCCCCCCTTTTCCGCTATATTTTCGGCTTTAGCTGGAAAATCTTTCTTTATGCTGCTGTATTTTTCTTTTCTTTTTAATGCTCTATCTAACCTTGGCTAGAAATTTTCTTTTCTTTGTTGCTGCATTTTCTGGTTCCAGCTGGACTTTCCTTTTCTTTTTGCTGCTGCGTTTTCTTTTTGCTGCATTTTCTAACTTCAGCCGAATATTTTTTTTTGCCGCCGCATTTTCTTTTGTTGCATGCACTTATTTTCTGCATTTTTCTTCTTTTTACATGTATTTTCCCTCTCTCTTTTTTTTTTTTTGCTTTCTTCTTTTTTTTTGTTTTGTTTTTTCTTATTCTTGCACTCTTCTCTTTTGTTTTTTCTATCGCTTTTTTTTTCGCATGCTTGCCATTTTTTATTTTTTATTTGCATGCCATATTTTTTCTTTCTCTTTTTCTCTTTTATTCTTTTATTCTTTTTTTTTCTTTTTTCTTTTCTTCTTTTTTCTTCTTTTTTTTCTTTTTTTTTTCTTCTTTTTTTTTACAAAATTCTTACCTTTGCTGCTGGTTTTCTTGGCTTTTCTGCCTATTTTGCGGCTGATCTGCTGAGGATACACTTTTTCCCTTGCTCTTGGATAGATGGCCGTCGAATTCGGTTAACAAAATTACTTTCGCTAACTTTTCGTTAAGCTTTAGGGGCCATTTTGCAGCTTTGGAATCCCGGGACTTAAGTGCCGCAACTTCAAACATCGGAAGGGGAAAAAGGAAAAATCCTTTTTCCTCCCATTATTAGTGACGGGGAGGCAGGAGTGAAGCTCACTGCTTCACTTCTTCTTCTTCTCTGCTTCTCTCTGCGACGCCATTGTTGCCCATTTTAATTTCTTTTCCATTTTTGCTCCTTTTCTCAATTTTCTTCCGCCCATTTGCGTGTTTTCTCTAGTAGATGGCTTCTTCATCTCGACCCAGGAAGGGGAAGGCTCCCATGCACCCAGAATCTGGCGTGGGGAGGAAGGAATTTCCTCCTTTGATCCGGAACAAAATCAAATATCGCTATTCCAAGGACGACTGGGGCAATATCCTTCGCGATTGGGACACTCATGTGTCCAATCTTCCAAATACTTCTGTAAGTTTTTTCCTTTTAAATTTACTTGGATATTTTCTCAGATCTGCTAGATTTTAACACTGCTTTGGCCTTTTGGAACACTCCTGACTCTGTTAATAATGCTTATGCATGCAATATTTATGCTAAAATGATGCAATTTAGTGATGATGCATGAAATTGATGCAATTTATTTTTGCAATGCATAATTGAACTAGTGGTCACTACTTGACCCTATAATGTACGATTTAAATTATAAATGCAATTGGGGCTATATGATGCATGCTTTTAGGCTAAAATATATTTTTATATGCTATATGCTCATGAAACGGACTTTTCGGAGTACATTGCAATTTTTTTCGGACATATTTTTGGGACGTATTTTCGGATATATGCAAGACGAAACAGATATATTTTTTGCACTAGAATTCACTTTTTATTCATGCTTATGCTGCAGGGATATAATAAATGCCATGAGAATATTTTCTTTTTATGATTGGTGGCATTTTATTCTCTTTTTGCTAATGTCATAATGCAGCTTATTGAACAATAAATGCAAATGATAGATGCATATATCACTTTATTTGATACAAATGCAATGCATGAAAATTATGGGATGCTTACTAATATGATGCATGGGCATTCTTTATTTTATTATGCATGCGAAAATGCAAAAATGCAGTATATACTTTTAAATACAAAATATACACTTTTTATAATGTCTAAAATGCCAAAATGCATATTTAAAAACAAAAAGATGCATTTTTTTATTATTATTTATATATATATTATTTTTTTAGAATGCTAAAGATGCAAATTAAAATTTTGAAAATGCTAAAATGCGATAAAGATTTTTCTTTTCGGATACTCGAAAAAAATTTAATGCACAAATGCATTTTTTATTTTATCATGATACCAAGAATGCAATTAAAAATTTTCGAATGCTAAAATGCAATACATATATATTTTTATTGTCATGATGCCAATATATTTCAAATGCTCAAAGATGCATTTTTTTTATTCATGCATGGATGCCAAATGCTTATTATTATTTTTCTTACTTGCAAAATGATGTTTTATTATCTCTTTTTTTCTTTTTAAAAAAATACATCACGGAAACTATCATGCTGCCATTTTATGATTTACAATTACAAAAATATGATGCATTCAACATGTTTATCATTTATTATTATTTATTTATTTTATTATTATTATTATTATTTATTCATTTTTTGTTTTTTTTTTCTTTCCGAGGAAAATAAAAGATAGTAAACTTACCTCTTCTTTCCCCTTCTCTTTTTCTTTTCAGCCCCGCAGGCCTTTTCAGCGGGTTCGGGCCACTTGTGCCAATGTGGCGGATATTTATCGCATGCTGCCCCAGGCAGCGCAAGTCTTGGTGGAGGGCTCCGGTTTCAGTGTCTTCTTACACGCCTTCCGCCCTTTTTCTAGTTATTTTCCCATCGTTGATGTGCTCCGAGATTACTGGTGGGATACTACCCACACATTCCATTTCAGCTAAGGGGAAGCGACCATGACTCCTTGTGATTTTGTCGCTATCACCGGCCTTCCTACCAGCATTGGTGAGACCCTGGCTCCTGATTATACTCTCCATCGGTGTCATGATGAGGTGGAGGACCTCCTGGGTTTTGAGCCGGAATATAAGTCGACGGATGAGATTTATATTGGCAGCGTGCAGAAATGGCTTCTAGTCAACGCCGGGCGGGTTCCAGAAAATGACCCAGTAGCCGTGGCCCACGTTGCTAGAGCGTTCTTATTTTTCTTTCTTGGCACGTCTCTTTTTGCCAATTCTTCTACCACCCTGAGAGTCTCTGTCCTGACATGCCTGGCTAATTTCGAGCAGATTCTTGCTTATAACTGGGGGCAGGCGGGCTTGGCTGAACTTTATGCTTCCATGGATAGGGCTAGTCGAAATGACTCGCCGACTCTGAATGGATTTGCCCCGGCAGGGGAGGTATATGCCTTTTCCTGCTTTTTGTTGCTTCTCTTTTTTTTTATGCACATTATTTTTTTTTGCAGCTTATATTTTTATTGCTGATAAAATTTCTCTCTTTTATTATTTTTTCTTTTTGCAGGTTTGGGCCTTCTCATTTTTTCATTTCACGCCGGGTCGGCTACATCAACGTGTCCACCAGCCTCCTTATTTGCTTGAATTCGTGGATGAGAACAGAGTTCGGCCGGACCAGGATGGCAGCTGCTCAAGGAAAGAGCGGGCGAGGGTGAGGCGGATTGCCACCGAAGTGATGCACTACCTTCCTTGGGAAGGCCTAGAGGGGCATTATGATGTTGCTTTAGGGCTGAGCCCCTGTCGGATACTGATGGTATCCATTATGGTAGATTCTTTATACATGGGTGAGTGGGTCAACCGTCAGCATTTTTCAACTTTGGTGCCTCCAGTGGTGCCTCCTAGGCCTCCTTTTTGGGTGATAGAGCCCGATCACTTGTCGAACAGGTATCAGTACCTATCGAAATTCCTTATGCCCGTGAATGATTATCCGTTCATGGCTTATGAGGAATTCTTGCGGACAGTGCTTCATCCTCCCCTTCCTGCTCCTGTGGCACCCAGACGGGCTTCTGATGCATCTGCCAGGCCCAGACCTTCTATCCCATCTCTCGACGAACATCTGGAATTTGCCGAGCCTGATAACGTCTTCTCTTCCTTTCAGTATCATTGGGGTGGCCGGATGGTAGAGGAAATGCTTCTAGATGTCGAGATTCCTGAGGAGCGTTGGGTTCCGGAGCAGGCTCGTTCGGTAGACACATTTACCTTTTGCATCCTTTTTTATTTTTTATAATGCATATACTTTCTTTTATCATTTTTCTTTTTTATGCATATCTTAATTATTTTTTTTGAGACTAATATATTCTTTTTGCTGTCTCACTTTTTTTTTCCAGGTGAATGTGTCTACATATAAGAGGCTGCTACGGGGCTTTTTCAGTATCAACAAGCTTTATCAAAAGCTTGTTGACGAGTTTTACTGCAGGGAGAACGACGCAGTGCGGAAAACCAGGCGCCGGGATGGTGATGATGACAATGTGGATGCCGGGTCAACCTGCGCTCAGGGCCGAGGACGAGCATACAGAGCTGGTGGCGCAGAGGGCCCTTGGGTTATGGGAGGTGGTCATGATAGGAGCCAGTCTTCCCGCGCACATTAGTCTTGGATACCTGCATTTTATTAGCTTTTCGTTTCTTCTTTTTTTTTATATATCAAAACCTGTACAAATATTTGTTATACAATGCAATACAATTTTATATGATGCAAAATATTAAAAATGCAGACTCAAAACGCATGCATAAAATAAAGCTATACCAATATCTAAGGATAATGGCACGCTGCATTTTTAGAAACGGTTTTTATAAGAATATACCTTCAGGCTCAAGCGGGCTTTTCTGATGATACGTGGGAAGGAAAAGGCAGCCGCCTTCTCCTGTTCTTGGCCATATAATTGCCGCTGAGCTAGTGTTTGTAGCCTTTTCTTCTTTCTTCGTGATCAGACAGAAATAATAGAGATCTGTCAGATCCGAAAACCAGGATACCAGTCAGTTTCAAGGGAACAGTAGCAGCAACTTGGTGCAGCCAAACAAGGCCTTTGGCGCGGTGCCAGTGGGGGCATATGGTGGCGCCCAGAGTCTTTTCTGTGCAATCCCTGTTCAACACTGTTCGCGTACTGTGCTCAGAAATCATCCGTTTCTCAAATTGTTGATGTAAAAGGCGGACGGGGGATTGCTTGTTCTTTCACAGATTCATCTGTTTCCTTCTCACAAATTTTGGCCTTGCTTCTGCCCAGCCGTTGTCATCTTTATCAAACAATCCTTTGCATTTTTCTCAAAAATGGCTACACGAATTCATACAGCGCTAGAGATAGAAATCTATGAGAATGCTTTGGATTTATGGATTCTCTCCTTGCCCTCAGACGAGCGTGATTGGTTTGAGCATATTTTTGGATATAGGTGCCTACTCTCCTTGAGGAATATTGTCATTAATTGGGATATGCTGAGGGGAGACTCCAGGTTTCGGTCTCCTTAGGACCACCTCCTTAACTTTGGTATGAACGAGATGTGTCCCACCTATGAGGAGTTCTGTGCAATGGTGGGGATGGCACCTTCTCGTATGATCGACGTGCCTTCCCATCGGAGGCATCCGTATATGGCAATTAGGGAGCTGTTTTATACCACTCACCTCGCTACTCCAGGCTTTTGTAATGGAGTAACTTTTGATTTGACTGTCCTTCCTGGAGCTTTTACAGAGTTCAGGAAGGATGACATAGATTACTTGAGGCGTCAGCTATCTGCACTTTTCCTTTTCCTGGTAGGGAGATATTTGATGGTGGGCCAACCCGGATTTATCGATGTTCAGATAGTGGACCTTGCATTGCAGGCACGGGATCACCGATTGAATATTATCCCGGTGATTCTAGCAGAGACCTTGGCGGGCCTGGATGCTTTTGCAGGCGATGACGAATTAGTCCCTACTGGCAGCCCCATTTTGATCCACATGTGGCTGGAGGATCACTTTCTTTGGGTGATGGCCCCAGTATCGCCGGGAGCATTGTATGATCCGGGGCTTTATGGCTCTCGCGGTCACTTTCCTCAAACCAATTATTCGAAGTATGATTGGGCTGAGAGCTTTTTTCGCAGGGACTCCATGGATATAGTCTGGGTGATCAGCCACTGGCAGATCCGGCGCTTTATCATGTATTCTGCAGAATATAGTCAAGTTGTCTTGTTGGGCATTGACGCGACTTCTTTTTCACAGAGGCGAGCGAGGATCTTGCGCCAATTCGGGAGAAAACGCCTTTATCCCCCGACCAACCGTCCCGTGTATATCTGGAGGTGGATAATAATAATGGGGACCTCTGGGCACTGACATTCAGGCAATGTGGCAGCGGGATTTTGATAGGCTGAAGATGGCCTATCTGTTTTCTGATTATATGCTCCTCTCCCACGAGTATCTGTCGTGGATTATGGTGGCTGCTGAGGGGTTGTCACGCGTGATCAGGCGTGGATTGAGGCGATTACTGGGACGCCATATTTCTAGTGGCATAGATGCTCGCCTAATGGAAATAAGCGAGGACATGGATAGTTCGGGGCTAGTTGTCCCCTAGGCCCTACAAGAGGAATTCAGACGGGTGAACAATCTTGATGCCTAAACAGCTCCTGGACCAAATACAGCAGGTCCTAGTAATGCACCACCCCTAAGCTAAGAATGCAAGTAGGCAAGACAACCCTTGGGAACGAAGTGGTCGCTCCTCTGTGACGACTGACCGGACCCGAGGAGGAATCACAAGTCAAGTCGTCCAAATAGGACAACAATACAAGCAAAGACTCAATTATAGAAAACGACGTGACGGAACATTTCGATGAAGCGACTCGGCACCAAAAGGCCGGAAATTTTTAAAACTTTTAAACTGATATAGCAATTAAAGACAAGTATATCAATTCATCGGCGACTTTACTACCGAACCCAACACTACCAGCTTCATGCAAATATACCTCAATGGCTGACAACATGCCGAGAGAAACAACATAAATAAATAAGAGCTAAAGTAATGCCCAATGGAAGATTTAAAACAGTGAACCATACTACAGCTATACAAGGCTCGGCGTACATGCGCCGGCACTCAAAAATAGGATACATGAACTACAAGTAGAGACATAAATCCAAATAAACAAAGTTCCCAAGTGAAGTCTAAATGACTTGCTAAACCCAACGTCCTTACAAACGAGAACAAAATAATGACATCTATAAACCACAACCTCATTGTGTGCGATCACGGACAAGTGAGAATCCTGCTACACCTCAACGAGCGGTGACACTGAACGCTCGGATCTAAAGCATAAGAAAAGGGAGGGTAAGTCATAAAGACTTTGTGAGTTAACAATTATGCATGTCATGGCATTATGCAACATACATAGCAAGATATCATCTTTAATATCAAGTCACTCAAAGTATTCATTTAATAAACACTTAAATCACATATCCATGGTAGCACGTTGTTTCACATAAGTGCTAAAAAGTAAATCACATATAAGGAGGATATGTTATGGAACCGGTGCCGCTACGTAGCTCCTGCAATAAACGGCGTTAATATTCGTGCCAATGATACTCGTGATGAGTGTATCAAAGTGCCGAGTTCTCTACTCAGGTACCAAGCTCTCTCCATGGTACTTAGACTTGCCAATGTGCTCTCTTGGTTCACGCAAAGGGGCTACTTCCCCGTGGCCAGGTGGAGCGTGTGTGATAAAAACCCGGTATAACAACCCATCACTATCACGAGTCCCATAACTCGTGACGGCGATGCATTGTCACACCAACGACTCAACAGAATATGCCGGCTGGACTCATGCAATGCCAAGTATATGTTTACTCGTCATATAATCTCAAATAAGGAACAAGTTCGACAAGAGCGAACTTATTCAACAAGTAGTTGTTTACTCATTTAAGGAATCAAATAAGAATTCGAAAAGAGCAAATTCAACATGTCAAATAGATACATTATTCTACAACATGCTCTCAATCATGCATTTACTTCACACGATCACACAAACCGCATAAGAACTCGATTGAGTCTTACAAGCACACATACATCAAGGCATAATCATCAATCCATCTCAAAGTATCGTAAGCTAATTCATTAGTCTAATGAACTACATTCGTCGTAGGGATTGATTGTGGAGTCATTATTGTTCATAACTCCCTAATTTCAACTCCGGTGAGTTTTACTAAAATTCAACCAAGTAGAGCATTGATACTATATGTATCACATTTCCCTTTTCTAAGTTCTCCGTTCATTTAGAACTCGATAACTAAGTTGTTCATGTTCTTAAACTAGCCTTAAACACAATCCCGAGTTTCAAACCCTAGTTTCGGTGATTTTGTTAAACCTTGAGTGAGCTGAATTCTTTCACAGAGTTATTCCCAAGCTCATTATAAACAACATTCATGTTTTACAAAATGTCAAAATCATAACTTCATAGAGATTTCATAAAATCATACTCATATTTTATATGTTGAATTGAAGGTTTTGTCTTCGCAAAAGATGTTCATAATCAACATTAAAACAACTATAATGAAGGGGTCATGTTATTTTATTAAACATGGAAATCTCAGGGAATTGTCACTCACCTTAGTCCTAAGATTAATTGATGAATTAGTGATCAAGGAAAGGATTGTTGTAGAGAAGATCGAGGGCTTCGATTTGGCGGTCTCGGTTCGTCGATCGGACCACTGGAACTCCGGGAAATGGTCCCTCAACCTAGGGTTTCCTCCATGGACGAATTTTGAGCTTGAGTCTCGATTCTCTGCAGTTTAAGTTGAACACAAATGGCTGGAAAGGCTGCATTTTGTGTTTATATACTTCCCAAGAAGTCTCTAATCCAAGTGAAGTGAGTTAACGAGGCTTTCTATTGGCTAAGGCATGAAGACCATTGATAAGGAAGATCGAGGTTCCACAAGGGTTGTAAGTAAGTCAACAAAGGTGGCTTTGAGTCACAATGGACGTCCAAGGGCCAAGGGTTCAAGAGTCAATAGCCAAAATCCACTCAAAAAGCCAAAATGTTGAAAACAGGAGGATGCGGTCGCATCCTTTTTCCCCCATGCGACCGCGAGGAGTCTCTTCCGACTTTTGCACATTTGACTAGCTCTCAACATCTCCAGCAGTGACCAAAAACTCAATGCGACAGGTTTAACACTTAAACTTCATCTAAAGTTGTCCTAAATGATCTCAAACTCATTGGAAACAATCCTAAGGTGTAACCCAACTCAAAACAAGTCGGAAACACTCGAAACACATCACGAAACATGTTAAAACATGGCTGGAACCACTCGACAAACGGCCAATGAATCAAACACGAATCAATCCCAGCAATCTAGGATAGAATGAACATGTATTAGACTTGTTAAATCATGGTTATAAAGCTTGTATTCAAGGCCTAGAACTCAACCGAACTTCTCTCGAGACGAAATGAAGGTACAAGCAATGATGTACAACATCAAAAACACAAACGAAGCAACGGCTTCTAAACTTCCAACCAAGCATGAAACAACTAAGATGAACATTGTAAATCTTATATGCAAGGTATTAAGACTCTCATGAGACTTATTAAGGTGCTAACACAATACGATGAACACTCAAACAACAAC
>JABEVN020002287.1:0-21957 GCA_013146195.2 Codonopsis lanceolata
TGGTACACTTGATTTTGCTCATTTTGTAACTGAAAATAAACATTATGTGTCTTGTTATACTTGATCATTATATGCTGCCTTAGGGTTAAAGGGAAATAGCAGCCTTGGTAGCAATGCTACAATCTATTGTGCTCAGGCTTCATTCCAAATCAACAGTGAAAAGCAATGGGTGCAAGCATAATCCATGTTTCTGCACTTAGAATTCACAATATTATCAGGTTTGGAAGGTTTAAAATCCCAATATTATCAGGTTTGCCCTGCTTCATTCTTTCTTGAGTAATCTTCCACTAGAATGGCTGGAGAGTACACATCTATGCAAGACTGTTATCTATAATCTATGTTAACTAAAAATAGTTTATAGTTGGGTGCTTCTGTCTTTTGTTTGGTGCTCAGACATTTTTATATAAACTGATGTTGGTTGAGTTCTTGTAATTTCGAAGCATTTCTTGATTTAATTAAAAAGTTGTTAAGTCCTGATCATCCTTATGGTGCTTACACATTCTTACCTTTTCTTTCTAATTACCTTGTAGCTTTGCTGCCATATGGAGTGTTAGATGTATGGTAATTGAGATGGCTAATGGAAAGCCTCCTTGGAGCCAACAGTACCAAGAGGTAAACAAAAGCAACTTTTGTCAAATTGGGTTTCGTCTGTACTTGTTGGCGATGCTTTGCTAAGACACTGCTTTGTGGCATTCTACTATTGTAGGTTTGTTTCAGGTTGCTTCTCTTTTTTATATTGGCACAGCAAATTCTCATCCTCCTATCCCTGACCATCTCTCACTTGAGGCAAAAGATTTACTGCTGAAATGTCTATAGAAGTAAATACTATTAACTAAGACAGACAAAGGATCCTAAACTAGACTAGGAAGACACATATTAGAGAAAAGGAAGAGAAAGAAAGAAGGATTGCTTGTTTGAGTAAAATACTCAAAATCTGCTGCTGCATTTCTGAACTATTACAGAGGAGAATAGTTCATAAAGTACAAGATAAAAAGATGTCTTCTCAAGAAGCAGCAAGGTAATAATTAGGAATGCATCTTTGATATTGCAAGTGGTCTTTCACCTTAGTTTTGATCTTAAATTCTAGGCAACAACATCAATGAACTCCTCCGTGTTCAAGTAAAACTCCCTTGTTACTGATACGTGAAAATCTGCTTGAGATAACAAATCTGTCCAACTGTTTTGGACAGCCCCTTAGCCGAACACAAAGCCTCGCAAAACAGCCACAAACCTGCCACTAATTCTCCCAAAAATCTGTTTGTTCCTTGTAGCTTTTCCCTTACAATAATAGCCCCAAAACCTTAACCTTGTTTAAAGAATTACACAAGGTATAATCTGCCCAAAGACAGCCCACGCCTTTAATGAACAAGGCTGCCACAAACTGAAAATAAAAAGAAGTAGAAGATCGGCTTCACCAAACGAGCTTCACTCACTATATAAAGAAATCCGTTTGATTCACGATCAAGGCTTCACTCACCTTGGAAAGAAGAATCGAAAGAAGAACGTACTCGTTCTTTTGCACAATGTTTTCACACCAAAAAATCTCCTCTATTCATTAATTAAAATGCCTTATAAAGGCTTACAAAAAACCCTAATTCTATAAGGAAAGTAAAACAATTTTCTAAGTCCTTAAGGGACTCTAATTTGCAATTAAAATAGGAAATTACTAAGTAAAACCTAGTCTTTTAAGGCCTTTACTTTACAAAAACGGGATTTAACTAGTTAGGAAACTAATTAAAGAAAACAACTAAATCTGACTTGTAGCCGAGTTCCCCTTGTACCCTTTGAGTGCAAACCTAAATCTGCCTTGGGCCATTTTGTCCGCCCGTGTCCCAAAAGCAAACCTAAATCGCAGTTCGATAAGTTGTCTTTCACTAACAAAATCCTGTTCAAAGATTAGTGTACTACTTTGCTGATGCTCTTTGAGAGAAAATATATCGAGAAAGAGGAAACAAACATATTGGTTTGGGGAAGAAACAGTCTGAAAATCCTGTTCAAAGAATCTCGGAATGGAGAAAGAGGAAACAAACATATCGATAAGTTGTCTTTCACTAACAAAAATCCTGTTCAGTTTGTACGCTCCCCTGTTTCCATGTTTTTTCTCTACATATGGGTCATGCACACTATAGCAACCAAAATTGTTTTGGAATGGAGATGCTGAGAACCAGAGTCCTCATCTGAAAAAAAATCACACACTACCAATTTCGGATGCCACTAGTTTACTGATGAAACAGGTAGGGATACTCTTGGTTACGCTGTGTTTATACTTTTCATCAATGGGACCTTCAGTGACATTATTTGTGTTGTGAACTGGATGTGTTATTTGCAGATATTCCTGAAATCTGTTAAGAGTGAAAATGGTGAACTACATGTTGATGATCACGGCGGAGCTCGAAAATCTCACCTGCCTTCAGCCTGAAGGTGGCTGCGACGATCCTAAATTTACCTACTACTTCAAGTTGAAATGTGAGAGCTGTGGTGAGGTGACCCAGAAAGAAACTTGTCTGAGTTTGAATGAGACAGTTCCCATCCCAAAGGGTACCACTAATCTTCTCCAAAAGTGTAAGTTTTGTAGAAGGGAGGGGTCTGTTACTATGATCATTGGCAGAGGCCGCCCACTTACACAGGAACTTGCAGAGTCAGGGAAATATGCTCCATTGATGTTATTTGACAGTAGGGGTTATGAACCTGTGGATTTTGCCTTTGGCAGTGGATGGAAAGTTGAATCTCTTGAAGGGACTAAATTTGATGGCATCGACTTGTCTGGAGGAGACTTTGCTGAATACGATGAAAGGGACAGTGCCCAGTCATGATATCCAACCTCCGTGCTACTTTTGATGTGGTGAAATAGCTACTGATATCCCGGCTGAATGCTCCAAGTGTATACAATGTGAAAATGGTAGTGAAGTAGCCATTGCTATCTAGTCATATGCTATGAAAATGGGTACAAAAACTCGTTCTTACTTCACAATGTACTAAAATGTTGACCCGTACATTCTGGATATGGAAAATTCTGTCAGTTGGTTCTGGCCTTCAAAAAAAAAAAACTACCATCGATATTAAATGATTGTATAATGTGGAAAATCACAATCTGAAGACTCTGAACCAATCTTTTTAAGACTATGTTATCCACCCCTTCCCTGTAGTAATTTGATATTATCTGCCTTGATTTTACAAATAGGAACCTAAAAGTATAATTCGGATTAGAAAAAAATTAATGTTTGTTTTATTAGTAATATTTTTGATGTGTTGTTACATGTACTCAGGCAGAGTTTTTGTTCTCTCTGTCAGGTTGCTCGGATCTCTACCATGGTTGGCCCACAAATTACAGCATCTGCAGCTGAGGCTGTTGTCGCAGCCCTTTGCAATGAAAACCAGTGTCCAAGGGAAATATTTGAAGAAGAAGAGTGCGATGACGAGTTAGGGTCTTCTATTGAAATTAATGAGATAGAAAGGTTATCTATCTTGCTTGCTCTTGTATCACGTCTGATGTCCCTAGAGCTTATGCATCTTTGTATGAACTATAAAAACTACAGTTTGGAATGAAAATAACATCATTTTTTTTTCCATAACTGCACCGGGTGATGACTCAGAGATGGATGGGATGCCTCCTCATTCAGGTACTTGTGATATGCATCATTCTTCAATCTTTTTAAATTATTGACTCATGAGATTGCTTTATTAAATTTGTTATTCTTAAGGTTATATGTAATTTCATTTTCTTACTATCCCTTCCTGAATACCTTATGTAACAGGGACTCTGTAGACAACCTTCGAGAAAAGAACTCTACCTTGAGCTTTACGAGTGAGAGCTGCAACTGCAACAACTCTTAGAGCTGCGGCTGCTCATGCCAAGTTATTGGCAGTTCAGGAAGACAGGGAAGCCGAACATCTAGTGGCAACAATTATTGAGGCACAGGTGAACCACAACTAACAGCTTACTCCTTTTCACTTTTATCTAGTGAGGCTAGAACATGTGACTTAAGGTAAAAATTTCAGACTAAGGGCCAGATACAGAAAACCTTTTTGATTTTATGGGTCATGCACACTATAGCAACCAAAATTGTTTTGGAAACAAATTTAGGAAAAAAGATTTAAGGATCCCTAGTATTTTTTTTATCTGAGATAGGGCTAAGTTTGGGCCTGCACCTCTTATATTCTCAAAGAATTTCTGTGGCCAGTTAAAATCTTCTTGCCGCAACCAGTTTTCAGTACTTGATAACTCTCATGCAGAGAAGTACATAATATTGCTCAATATAGCCCTGATCAGTACAGATCATATAATCTTAAATCTGATGTGGGCTACATAGCTGCTCCAAGGGTGAAGAACACTAACTGGTGTGGGAGTACAAATCCATTGTAACACCTGTTGACATTTTGGAAGGGTTATACACCTTAATGATGATAACCCGTCCATCACACTGATTGCTGGATCAGTGTTCACCTGATAGAAAGTTAAGTAAAGGGTTATCAGGTCAAAGTGTTTGGAGAGTTAGAGAATTTCTCAATTGGCATTTTTTATATGAATTCTGATCCAGCCACCAACTTCCCAAACTTCTTTTCCATTCAGGATCACTTTGTTACTTGAATCAGTCCCTTCCGTTACTCGTGGTTCTACCGCTACCACATCCACTTCAATTTATACTTGATGCAAACAAAATAGAAGTCTTATATTTGTTTCAAACTTTCCTAAACCCCGCCTCCCCACGCCCCTGCCTTGCAAATATCTCGAGTTGTTTGTGAAATCCAACAGATGTAGTAAATTTATTTATTTTTAATTATTGGATAAGTTCTTCATTTGGTCGTGATACCAATGATATTCATGTAATTGCACAACTCGAGAGGGGGCCCAAGGTGCATCTGAGGAAATTGTGGGGGGGTTCAAAATTGGAACAAAATGCTATTAAATTTTTTTTTTGAAAAAATAGATTTTACAACGTTTTTTAAACGTTGTAAAAAGTCTATTACAACGTTTTTTAAACGTTGTAAAATACTTTTTGACAACGTTTAAAAAACGTTATAAATGGCTTTTTTACAACATTTTTTACACGTTGTCAAAGGCTTTTTTACAACGTTTTTTACACGTTGTCAAAGGCTTTTTTACAACGTTTTTTACACGTTGTAAAAGGCTTTTTTACAAGGTTTTTTACACGTTGTGAAATGCTTTTTTACAACGTTTAAAAACCGTTGTAAAAAAGCCTTTTACAACGCTTAAAAACGCCTTTCACAACGCTTAAAAAGCCTTCGTTTAAAAACGTTGTAAAAAAGCCTGGCCTATTACAACGTTGCCTAACACAACGTTTTACAAAACGTTGTAAAATGTCTATTACAACGTTTTTAAAACGTTGTTAAAGGCCTTTTTTGTTGTAGTGATTTGCTTACACTTTCTATGTTAGTGATGCAACGGATATTGCATAAGAATTTTCTTAGGCATCTCTGTTAGTGATGTGATGGATATTGCATCAGTTATTTGCGTATAGTTTCCTTGATCATGATGCAGTGAATATTGCATCGGTTATTTGTATTTAAGTTTCTCTGTTAGAGATACAATGGATATTGCATCAGATTTTGTGATAAGTTTTGTTATAATGCAATGGATATTGCATAATATATTTGCGTTAAGTGCTGTGGAGATGCGATGGATATCGCATCGTATTTGGTTATAATTTTATGGTAATGCAATGGATATTGCATTGGATTTGGTAATAAGTTTTGTGATAATGCAATGAATATTGCATCGGATTTTGTGATAGTCTTGTGATGATGCAATGAATATTGCATCCGGTCTTGATGTGATGCAATGGATATTGCATCTGATTTTGTGTTAATGCAATGAATATTGTGCCTGATTTTTGTGATAATACAATGGATATTGCATCTGATTTTGTAATAATGCAATGAATATTTCATCTTTAATATTGTGGTGATGTAATGAATATTGCATCAGATTTGACCTTAGGTTCCTGATGGATGTAATGAATATTACATCCAGTCCTGCATCTGGTTCTACTATGGTTGATGTGATGAATATTACATTTGAATTTGCTTCGGTATCACTCGATAATGCAATGAATATTGCATCTGTGTTTGTTAGGTGATGCAATGAATATTACATCTTGATGTGCGTTATTTTCTCTAGGTTGTAATGAATATTACAACTATCTTTCCGTATAGCAGCATGTTTTAGCTTGGGCCGACCTACGTTTGGTTTGATTCCTGAAAAGGATACGTAGGCAGCCTACTCAGTAGGCACGACCATCAGAGCGTTTTCATTTTGATCATATCTGCTCTAATCCCATCAGTCCATTAAAAGTGTTTAGGGCATGAGTTCTTAAACTGTTACATCTTAAACTATTGCATACTGCATACTTCCCTATTTATAATTTCCTCGAAATTAGGGAGTCTATTTCTTATCAACGATGTTCATTTATTGGTAAATTTTGGTTTACCTGTAAGTTCCATTGTTGAGGGGCTCTGTAGACATCTCAATTTCGTACCCCTATTCTATGACATGCCATAAAATATCAAGACATGTTGAAAGGACTAACAGATGTCAAGTTACATGGTGAAAAATGCAAATAATGGAATAAATAACAAATAGTGAATTACATGGGTGAAAGTGCAAAAATAGAAGAAAAGCAAACATTGCGCAGCCCATGGCCAATTTGGGTGCGCCTGATCACCCCAGTGCCCATAAGGTGTAGGCCGCGCCTACGCCTCCCTTTATTCATCGCCGCAGTTAGCCTTCGGTGCAATTCTATCAACATACGATACAAACCGTTAAAGCATAGAAGAAAATATCCGATGATCTTTAACAACAAAGGAAACCCACCCTCTCAGCCTATAAATAGAGGCCTTCGGCAGTGAAAAAAGGAAGAGAACTCTCACAAACAGTTTATGGAGAGAGAGCACTGTGAACTTACCCAACTATCTCCCATCTGACCTCGAAGCTCCGCTAGGCTGCGGAAATTCCCCTAAACACTAAAAATCTCCGGCCAAAGTGAACCCTAGCTACCCAACTAGGTTTTCGCCTTATTTCACCGGTTCAAAAATCTCAAAAAGAGCAGTTGCCCTGCACGAATCCAAACGTCAAATCCAGCCGAAGCAAGCAGTTGCTCTGCCCGATTTCAGACTCGATGACAGCAAAAAGCAAGCAAGCAAGGAAGCCGCAAAAAGCAAGCAAAGCAAGCAGTTGTGCCGCTTGGATCCCGAGGTGAAAACAACAAAAAGAAGCAGTTACGCTACCCGAAATCCAGCAAAAGCAAAATGACTCCCTCTCCATGAAGGACAGAGCGAGCACACCCTAAAGCCTACCAGAAAGAAGTTTGATCCGGGATAAAACTCACACGCTTCAAGAGGTAGGTACCCTAAAGTATTTATTATTTTATCTTCAAGAAAGTGCTATTTAAAATATTAATATATCACGAAATAAGTCGTTATGCTGCTCAAATTTCGAGTATAAATAGCACTAAAATAAGCCGTTATTATGGCTAAATTTTTATAAAGTATATTTGCAACTCTAAAATGAGGTTGCTGTAAGTTTTTTTAATTAAATATACATATATATAGTTAAATGCTTTATTTAAATTGTTAATTTTACAAAAAGAGCCTATTTAGCCAAAAACCTATTTTGAGTCAGAAATGGCGAGTTGGGTGCCTAACCCCTTCCCAACTAGTAACTTAGTCTCCGAACCCTTTTTCAAATATGGTATTATTTTTTTTCTTTGTTTATCCTTAAAATAAAGATGACGACTCTGTTGTTTATATTTTGAGTCCACAATTGAGGCCAAGCGTATTCTACGTACTGTTAAAAGGTTTTGAAACCATTCCGCCTTTCTGTGGCGTGGATCCGGTTAAGAACGGGGCACTCATAATGATGTTAATTTCTTTTTCTTATTCTTCCTCGTCATCGAGTTCGTCCACCCGAAGACGCAAAAAAGAAGAAGATAGTTATGGATAAAGAGGAAAGAAAATAGGTAGTTAGGTGGTGAAGAATTGTGGTTATTACGTAATTGTGTCTTCACATTTTCTTCTTATTTCATACCTCGTTCTTCTTCTTCTTCTTCTTCTTCTTCTTCTTCTTCTTCTTCTTGTATTTGTGCATGTGATTCAAAATAGATTTACTTTTGTGTTTGAGCTGTGTATATACTGTTTGATGAAATGCCCAAATAGGAATTCATTTACTAAAACTGATTGTTTGATTGTTTGAGACAATTATATTTTTTGTACTCTAAGCATATTAGTATGTGAAATGATTTTTATCATTCAAAAAGTGTATTGGATCTAGACTCGATATACCCATATAACCTTTTCATCATTTGATGTTAAAATTGAATGTTAGATTTTTATCAATTGACATATGTATTATTTTTGTTGTTTTTTATAATGTTATTTCATGTTTTTTTTTGTTTTCTTAGTTGGATTTGGATAGTCATACAAAAACTATATATGTTGCTGGATATGTTTTTTCCAAACAAATATTGCTTCTTCCAAACACTCAATTCCTCGTAATTTTTTTATTTATAGTACGTTTTTTTTCAAATATTTGATTATTCTCTGTCCCAAAATATATGACGTTTTGTGGTTTTTCACACAGACCAATGAAACATATTGTAAAGACTAAACTGCCCATATCCAAACATTAATGAGGTGTCTTGATATTCTTTCCCAAAGAGCCAAAGACGAGTTAAAAAGTCAATAAATATGAGTAGAATAGGAAAAAAAGAAAAAAATTCATTGAAAATTGCAAAGTGTCATCTATTTTGGAACAAAAAAACTCTACCAAAATATCATATATTTTGGGATGGAGGGAGTATTAAAGTAATCATAGATGATCATCAACGACAAATGTTATATTTCGTTGTTTGACACCCTTTTTAAAACTGGATACATCAATTTTGAATTGGGATGCATCATTTATGAATTGTGATGCATCGATTTAGATGTGTGATACATTAATTTTGAATCATATTTTTGATTATGTAAAGGAAAGAAGAGAGATGAAGGTCTGATTCATTATGATTTAAGACATGATGCATGAATTGGATTACTTGATTTAAATTGACGCATTACAACACATAGATTGATGCAACACGATGCACCGATTAAGTGATCCGTAGCGTGTTTTAGATTCATTAAGAGTATCATAGCCTTTTTGTTCCAAAGTATCTTTTTTCGATTAAAAAAATATAAAAAAAAACTGTAACAGTTGAAAACTTTACATAATGGACTTGCCAAATTTCTCCTTAAAACAAACAACATAAAAAGGCCTAAAAAATATATACTCAAATTTTCACTTAGCCCAAATTTCTCAATTGACTTTATCCAAATTATTCTTACTTACTAATAATAATGGACAAAAAATATTGTTCCAATTATAACCGATCTGACCCAAAATTAAAAAACCAAACTAAATTTGAGCCAAAAAGAAACCCAAGCTCTTCCCTTGTCATATAGATAGAGTGCTTCTCACTCTTTAACCCAAATACCCCACTCACTCACTATAACCTATATACACATCGACTCACTCTCACTCAATCAAGTCGTCTAAAAGGTCATCTTCCTTATTTCTATAGCATTAAACCTAGCAAATTCTGTCTGTGAACCTGATAGAATGAATCTTCATCTCTTCAAATCTTTCGTTTCAAAAATTCATCCGCCGACTTTTCCCAACCAAAATTGAATCAGATCAAACCATTTTATAGCAAGGTTTGCTATATGTATATATATAGCAAGTTTTGTAGTATTCAACTTTGTACTTCGATTTTAAAAAAAAATCTTAGAGCTTAATTTTACTTAGCGTACTGGAAAAAATACATGGCTTATAATAATAGTGAAGTATTTATTAAATCTGCTACTTTACGTAGTTTTTTTATAGAATTAAATAATAATTTGGTCCCTGGACATGTCGAAAATCAATGTTTTGGTCCCTGGACAAAAAAACAATAGAATTTGGTCCCTGGACATGTATTTTCAGACCAATTTGCCCCCTCACAGGGACCAAATTCTAACGGTGGGAGGGGACAAATTGGTCTAAAAATACATGTCCAGGGACCAAATTCTATTGTTTTTTTGTTCGGGGACCAAAACATTGATTTTCGACATGTCCAGGGACCAAACATTATATTAATCCTTTTTTATATACAGTTTAAATAAGTAGAGACTTTTTCTTATAGATCTCTAATTTTAAAATATAGATCTCTAAATTTTAGATCTGTATTTTGAAGATATTTTTTTAACATTTTTAAATTAAAATACAAATTTTAAGAATTTCTCTCTCTTAAAAATTATTCTTTACAATGGTTTTGATTCTTCCCCCACTCTTACATGACTCCCACTATCACATCATCAACTTTATTGACACCACTTTTTATATTTATACTTTGCAAATAAATTAATTAATATGTATATTTTTTTAAATAAATTAATTTGTTTATAATTTTTATTAATATATTGCATATTCAAATATGAAATATAAATAAATTAATTTGTCTATAATTTTTTTAATATATTGCATATTCAAATATGCAATATAAATAAATAAATTAGTTTATAATTTTCATTAATATATTGCATATTCAAATATGCAATATAAATAAATAAATTAGTTTATAATTTTCATTAATATATTGCATATTCAAATATGCAATATAAATAAATTAATCCATTTATAATTTTTATTAATTTATAGCATAACAAATAAATTTTAAAACAAAGGTATTAATTTAAAATTTTCATTAAAATATTACATAAAAACCAAGACCTCAAACAAATAACAAATATTTCTAACAAAAATTTTTTTAAAAAAATAACAAATAAGGAAATTTAGAAATAACAAAGAAAATGGATGTCATCACTAGTTGTCACCGTAACGAGCCCAATTAAAATTGCATAAAAACATGAATAATTAAAATTAAATAAAAACATTGCATAAAAACATTACATAATTCAAAAAAAAGAAAGAAGGAAAAAACCATTTTCAAAAATCTCAAACGGCTACAATTCAATATTTTCAAAAAATAAAAAAAGAAGCAAATTTTCCCAAATGGCCGACAGCTAGGCACCGTGCTAGAGCTCTTCACGCCCCTCAGTCGGGCGTGTGCCACACGTACTCCTCCTAGTAGTGCGGTGTGTGTTACTCTTCCCGTTGGCGTCTCTCTTTCTCTCTCTCTCTTCCCACCTTGAATTATTAATTAGGAATTTTGGGGAGGAATTCTTATTTGAGAATTGTCCACAATGGTGATGAATTTTTAAACAATTTGGGAATTGTTTAAGAATCCACCATTGTGGATGCTCTAATTAAAGTGACTATTTTCAAAGCAAAAATGACATATTTAAGGTCTAAAGTAACATATTTAAAACAAAAAGTGACAATTTTTAAAGAAAAAAATGATAATTTTCATTAAAGATGTAAAGTAACACTTTTAGAGTCAAAAGTGACACATTTAATGATAAAACGTTACACTTTAAATACTAAAAAATATCACTCTTTATTTATAAATATGAGGGGTGACGCTGAAATTACTAAAAGTGGAGGGAGTATAACCGAACCGCCGCTAGAAATTTGCTCCGCAAGTAATGTTGTGTTGCTTGCGTACGCTACCTATAGAAAGCCTATAAAATGGATTCTGAGAGCCGTCATTACTCTTATTCCTCAATCAATTCATACTCAAACCCTGATTCAATTCAATGGCCGCCGCCGACGACGCCGCCCCCGTCCCCGTCCCCGTCAGTGTCCCCACTCCTCACCCGAAGTCAATTGCCGCTCTCTTTGCTAGGAGAAACACCAAGCCTGTTATCAAGTTCCTGGAGATCAACCTCATCTGCGCTCAATCTCTTCTACAACCCCCTAAACAACGATCTCACATGCAAACCTATGCCGTCGTTTCTGTTGACAAGTCAACCAAGCTCACCAGCAGTCTCGACTCCATCGGTGGACAAAACCCTACCTGGAACGACAAGTTCGTGTTCCGCGTCCCAGCTGATTTCCTCGCCAGCGAAACCTCAAGCATCATCGTCGAAATCTATGCCGTCCGTGGTTTCGTCAAAGACTTTCACGTTGGCAGTGCTCGTTTACTTCTCAGCACCTGTATCGATGGTAATGGTTGGCCTGAAGGAAAGCCGTTGTTTTCTGCCGTCCAAGTCCAGTGCCCGTCTAGCCAGTTTCAAGGCGTTCTTAATGTTGGCCTGACAGTCTACAACGATTCTTATTTCTCTACTGCCACCGCCAGTGGATCATCAGCGTTTTGTTTGTTGAATTTGGTTGGAGATAGTCATCAGAGACGTAGCATGGTCAAGAGTTGGAGATCCAGATCAAGGTCCAGATCGGGATCGAGATCGAGATCGCCTGCGGCCGACGTCGAGCCGTCCTATGAGGAGAGAAAATCTTGCAGATCCCTTCATCAAAAAATCGCAGTAGCAGCCGCCCCTTTGCTTTTCTGAGAGATGAACAAAAATATCTACAATACAAGACCCGGAAACAACAACCAAACTGAAATGCAGCTTCAGAAATCCAGAGATCATAACAAAAGAAGACGCCGGAGAAGGAATGAATGCAGCTTCAGAAAAATCAGAGCTTCCATTGGACTGACATTGAGCCCTCCTCTCAGAAGAGGAAATCTTGCAGAGAGTCCCTTCATCAACAAATCACAGTAGCAGCCGCCCTTGTCATTTTATGATCGAGAGAAGAAGAACAAGACCCAGAAACAATTGCATGGAAGACTTCACTCAGCTTCAGAAATCAGAGAATTTGAATTATATTGTTATTGAGAAAGAACTGATAGATTAAGCAATTTAACATGTAAAGAAAGAAGGAAGAGAACTGTGTGGCAGCTTGATCCCTGGTGGATTTTGGGTACGCAGGCAGCCTACAATATTTAAGGTAGGTTCAGCTGCTTTTCTTAATAAAAAATTTCCCCCAATTCAAATTAATGGCAAATATCTTCTTTCAATGAACTTAGTTGAAGATTCAGCTTGCTTCCTGCCCATATCTTGTACTCAGTGAAAGTTCAGCAGTTGTCGACGTTGCCATGGTTGTGAAAACAGGGTAGGTTATTTGTGAAATGGATCTATCCCTCCATTTTCGAGTATAAGTTGCTATAGTCATCTTGATGAAACAGGGAAAGGAAAAGGGAGAAATTAAAGAAATGTCTGGATTAGTATTCTTGAATCAGAAAGGCTGAAATTGTACAAAAGCACTCCATTCTATGTATAGACCCAACAAAGTTGGAGTTTTTCATAAAATTTGACGAGAGTAAAACTTTAAAATTCATTTCCTTTGTAATTCTCAGACAAACTTGAATTACTTGCTCATTGTTTATGATTCTTTCTTTTATTTGTATGCAGATTGATACGTGAGTGGAGTTGCAGAATCATAACAGAAAGTAAATCAAAGATCAACTGGGAGAGGAGAAAATGGAGAGCATTTGGTTCGCCTGCTGCCAAGTGGTTTACATATAATTTTAGGCATTCACCTGGGCAGTGGGCGTGACACTTGAATTTAAAGAGTCTAGGAATGAAACTTGTACTAAAATGGAATAAAAAGGAGTGACCATTATTGCATACTAAATAACCATCTCCTCTGTGAATCAGAGGTACTGGCACGAAAAGGAGAAACTGTACATTTCACATGCAATTTCTCATATTCAAGAAATAATAGTTACAATAAGAGGATCAATCCCCCTCTTGGGAGTTTAATGTTGTTCTGTGCAGAAGATCAATAACTGCATAGAAAAGAACATCAAATCTTAAATTCAATAAGAAGGATTAGAGTGACAGCAGCTTTCGGATTAGATAACTCAGATAGCAGTGATCACTAAAATTGGAACACACACACACATGGCCCAAACCCCTGAAATTATAAATGTGAATACTTTGAAAGCTTCTTCTAACTCCTCTTGCAGAAACCAACTTAGCTCTGATAAAAGTGTTAACACTTTTGGAACTTTAATACATGATGAACCAATCTATCTATAGATGTTGATAAATGAAGAAAGACTTCATTTTTCATCCTTTCAGTTCTTATGACCCAACTTTTACCTTAGAAACAGAAACAGGATCATCCTTTCAGTGTTTTATTTTTTCATTCACCAATCGAAACTAAGAAGTAGAGAATGTAGAGACTCGCGCAAATTCAACAAGTAACAAAATTTGCCATGCCACACATCTGCTGCACACCTCATATGCTAGTACTTTCTGAATCTTAGTTTTCTAATAATCCCAACTTTTGTTACCATTGTGTGATCTAATCAAAAGTTTCTTATTAAATTGCAGTCCAGTAACTGTTCATTCCTAGTCTCTGGAGAGCAACTAAAATCACATAGTATATTACAGCAGATGAATAGATAGCACCAATAATTTGATGAAGACTAGTCAGTTATATATTGCTTACCAAACATCTCCAATTCAAAACATTTGTTCAGGCACGCTAGGCTTAAAATGCTTTCCCACTACAAAATAGAAATTTGGCACATATATGGTCAAAACTATGTTCACTATATAAGCTCTTCACTAACGTTGGAGCCAATGTGCATAAAAACTCTATTCATTTGGTAATTACAACTTCCTCTAGTTACAATGTTTTCAACAAGCCAAACTCTTTTCATCTGTTTGGGTTTGGTCTGCATTTTGGCATCTTTTCCTTCTCAAGCAACCTCCCGCACTCTCCTTGAAACATCAATCCCTGATAGGCATGAGCTATGGATGGCTTATTATGGACGCGTCTACAAAAATGCAGCTGAGAAGGAAGCACGCAACAAAATCTTCAATGACAATGTTGAATACATTGAATCCTTTAACAAGGGTATGAAGAAGCCATATAAACTAGCGGTCAATGAGTTTGCTGACCTCACAAATGAAGAGTTCACAACCTCAAGAAACAGATTCAAGAGCCATGTCTGCTCCCCAACTTCACTTTCTTTCAAGTACGATAATTTGACAGCAGTTCCGTCAACCATGGATTGGAGAAAGAAGGGTGCTGTGACACCCGTCAAGGACCAAGGCCAATGTGGTAAGTATGACAACTTTTCAGTAAAAAAATATTAAATCTGTTTGACAGGGATAGTTCACATAATGACAAGGCTTATATAAAGAATTTATCTATCAGATGAAAGTATTCTCTCAATAATTTCAGTAGGCTGCTAGTTTCTGACTTTTGAACCATTACCAAAATATAGGTTGTTGCTGGGCATTTTCGGCAGTGGCAGCAATGGAAGGAATAACCCAACTATCAACTGGAAAGTTAATCTCTTTGTCAGAACAAGAGTTGGTGGACTGTGACACCAGTGGGGAAGACCAAGGCTGCAATGGCGGTCTCATGGATAACGCCTTTGACTTCATCCTAAAAAATAAAGGCCTCTCTACAGAGACCAACTACCCATACAAAGGAGTTGACAGCACTTGTAACACCAACAAAGAAGCCAATCCTGCAGCCAAGATAACTGGGCATGAAGATGTACCTGCCAATAGCGAAAGCGCACTACTGAAAGCTGTTGCCAGCCAACCAGTCTCTGTCGCCATTGATGCTGGTGGATCGGACTTCCAGTTCTACTCGAGTGGCGTGTTTACAGGAGAGTGCGGTACTGATCTTGACCATGGGGTTACTGCTGTTGGTTATGGCACGAGTGACGATGGAACCAAGTATTGGCTAGTGAAAAACTCATGGGGAACAACATGGGGGGAAGAAGGGTACATAAGGATGCAAAGAGATGTTGATGCCAAGGAAGGACTCTGTGGCATTGCAATGCAGGCTTCATACCCAACTGCATAAACGAAATAAAATTATCAAGAAAGAACAATCATTTATGTAAATAATGTGTATTGCTTGATGTAACTTCTTGTCTATGTCCAACTACTTGGGAAATGACATATTGTAATGGGTAAACGTCATTTTCATCGAATATATGGAAATTAATGTTCAATTTCTACAATACTCTGGGAAGTAGTATCACAAACAACAGCTTCTACCACACATTTTCATTCAATCCCCCTCCCACCCGCCATTCATGCTGGCATATGAAATTAGGAACAACAATCATTTATGCAAATCGTGAATTTGAAAAAACAAGAGGAGGGGGTGTGGGGTTGGCACAGCCCAAACAACCTTTTAAAGATAATGCATGTAATGCCTAATGGCTTCTGTGTTGTCTACTACTACCAACAGTTTTGCTTGTTTGCTTTTGTAAGTACTACAGTAGCCCAGAAAACTGTAGCCTTAATCTTTATAATCTAAGATCTGTTTATGTCTTCTTGTCTTACGAGCTCTGTACCAAAGAGCTTGCTCACTTAAGCCACCAACTTTGCCAATAAATTCTTGTTCCATCAACAGTAATCACAAGTTTCTAAATTAAGATGATAAGATTAATTCTTAATGAAACAGGTCCTTCTTTACCACACACATATCACCTTCCACCTAATTGAGAAAAGTACTTGGTAAATTGGTAATTATATACTTTCTTGTCAATGCACCCTTGTACCAGAAAAGAATAAATGGGAATATTGAGATTAGCTGCATTGTGATCTATTTCCGGCGGAGCAATAGTCTGGTTCATGCAGATACATATACGACTTTTATTATGTCTTTAAGAATCTTCAGGCACTAAATTGTGAGAAGACTGAATCTGAAAGGATGACTATAGTTGGTATAATTCGGTTAGCTTTCCCAGTTAGAGCACTTATTTGGGTCTGTTTTTGTACTTTCTGAATCATCAACGCCATTTAACAATCATTGTTTCTCTTCCGTTCCGTTCCATGTAATCTAATCTGACAGACAGTTTTCACACCTATATATGGTACTACTTTTGTCCCCTTATAATAAGATTTGTACCTTATCCAAAAGGGTATCCAGTCATAATCATAATGCTGTAGGAGAAGCGCAAAGTTGCAAATGGAAAAATCTAAAATTACTATACAACAGGTGAATAAAATCAATAACTTAAGTCGAATAATACAGATTATATATATATATATATATATATATATATATATAGAGAGAGAGAGAGAGAGAGAGAGAGAATGAATACAAAATAGCAGCTCACTGGAGATTTTATCACTTCTAATTCCCTGATCAAGCATGTCCAAATCGGAACACTTTTTCAGTCACGTAACTCTTCAATGTTTTCCTATTTTGCACAAGTTTGGCCAAATTCTGTTTGCTATATAATCTCTTGGCCATTGTTGGACACAATGTGCACAACAAGTAAAAAACTCATTTCATTCAGTAAATATAATTTCCAGCAGCTACAATGTTTTCTACAAGCCAAGCACTTTTCCTCTGTTTGGCTTTGATCTCCATTTTGGCAGCTTTCCCTCATGCAACCTCCCGCTTCCTCCCTGAATCATCAATCAGGGAGAGGCACGAGCAATGGATGACTCGTTATGGACGCGTCTACCAAGATGCTACTGAGAAGGAAGCACGTTCCAAAATCTTCAATGATAACATGAATTACATTGAATCCTTTAACAAGGCTATGAAGAAGCCATATAAACTAGCCGTCAATGAGTTTGCTGACCTTACAAATGAAGAGTTCACAACCTCAAGAAACAGATTCAAGAGCCATGTCTGCTCTACAGCATCACTTTCTTTCAAGTACGAAAATTTGACTGCAGTTCCAGCAACCATGGATTGGAGACAGAAAGGTGCCGTAACACCCATCAAGGACCAAGGCCAATGTGGTAAGTGTTAGGTTTTCAGGAAATATAAGGAAAAAAACTACTAGGCCTGTTGGACAGGTTTAGTTCTTCAAGAACGAAAAAGAAATATGTTGTTGAAAAAAATACTATACTCGTCAATTATATCATTACACCGCTAGTATCTAACTTTTGAACTGTTACCACGATATAGGATGTTGCTGGGCATTTTCGGCAGTGGCAGCTATGGAAGGAATCACTCAATTATCAACTGGTAAGTTAATTTCTTTATCAGAACAAGAGTTAGTGGACTGTGATACTAGTGGAGAAGACCAAGGCTGCAATGGGGGTCTCATGGATAATGCCTTTGACTTCATCCAACAAAACAAAGGCCTCTCTACCGAGGCAAACTACCCATACAAAGGAGTTGACAGCACTTGTAACACCAATAAAGAGGCTAGCCATGCAGCCAAGATAACTGGGCATGAAGATGTACCTGCCAATAGTGAAAGCGCACTACTGAAAGCTGTTGCCAGCCAACCAATCTCTGTCGCCATTGATGCTGGTGGATCCGACTTCCAGTTCTACTCGAGTGGAGTCTTTACAGGAGAGTGCGGTACTGATCTTGACCATGGGGTTACTGCTGTTGGTTATGGCACGAGTGACGATGGAACCAAGTATTGGCTTGTGAAGAACTCATGGGGAACAACATGGGGTGAAGAAGGGTACATAAGGATGCAAAGAGACATTGATGCCAAGGAAGGACTGTGTGGTATTGCAATGCAAGCTTCCTACCCAACTGCATAAAGATGGAATTAGAAACAACTATCATTGATGTAAATAATGTACTGCTTCTTGTAACTGCTTTGTGAATGCTACTCTTGTTGTGATGTAAGGGACAGTTGGCATATTGTAATGGGTGTTTTGCAAGTATTTCTCGTCCAATATATGGATACAATGTTTCAGTTACTTAATTTCGCACTCTAGGTAAACGTAATGGGGTTTAGCAGTACTAGTTTTACACTTGTTAGTTGTTTGTTATGACAATCAGGGCTCTACAAAGATGTTTACATGTAGATCGAAAAAGCACGGGATGCTAGATTGCTGATGCTAGTACCTCTTGGATAAGCAAGATTGGGAAAGAGTAACCAAATTGTTTTTAATATGCTTGGTTCAAAGTCCTCTCTGGAGCAGCAGCTGAGGCGCAATGAGAACTAGTCAGCTCTTTTTTGGTATCTAAATGTTTTGGCCTTAGATTAATGCAGGGGTGGTATATTTTTCTGTTATATCTTCTTTAGTTATGTCTAGTCTGGGACCAGGTTGTGTATCAGCTCCAACTCTGTTTGGTTCTACAGAGTTGAGAAACAAACTTTGCAGCGACAATAATACTGCACCCTTGCGGAACTTGAATTTGTGAAGGATCAGTCCCTAGCTCTACAGAAAGTGGGATCACCCTAGTCAAATTTTAAGATATGTATGTGTATTCCTCCACTTAGCAATCTAGAGTAAAAGGCACTGAATCCAAACAGTTAATATGTGTACTTGTATAACCATTGATCATGGTTGAATTTCAATATATCCTCCCTGGGGAGTTTGCTCTCCCGTGTCGATGACAAGTCATTGGATAGGAAAAAAAAAAACCTTAATTTCATATGAAAGCTTAATGTGATTGTTGCTTGGATTTGGGACAATTAGTCATAGTTTTCAAAGAAAAAACACTGCTCTATCCCAAGGATTTCCTAGCGCTGCAGGTTCCACTAACATGGATGTGGCCATGGCTACCTCACCATCCCCTTCCTTGACGAAATCTCTTTCTTCCCTTACCTTTCGAAAATCTTTTGCAACGACTATGGTGTCTTCTTCATCTCTTCCCACAGACATCCCTCTTGTTCCACATCAACATTCAAAGGAGAGCTTGTCTTAAAGCTTTCTGATGATATTATTGGCTCCCTAGCTTGTCTAGCCGTTCAAGCTTACCTTGATTGGAAAATTTTCTCATGGCACACCTTCTTCCATGGAACCCACAAAGAAACTCTTTCACACATTTGGTCTAAAAGCAGCCTTTTTGATAGGTCATGTCGATTCAAAACATATTCTTATTCAAGTCAATCATGAGACAGATTATCAGTGAATTTGGATGAAGGATCAATGGTTTCTCGATAGCTTCCCTATGTGAGTATATATTCAAGTGGACGCATGACTTTTGGCCTAATGTTGAATGTCCTGTGGCACTGGTGTGGTTCTCTCTTCCTGGTCTCCTAATTTATCTTGTTAGCAATTGGGCTTGTTGCCTGATTGTTAACTTCCGCTCACATGAAATATATTTATATTATTATATGTTAATTAGTTTTTTAATTTGAAGGGGTTTGAGATTGAATTAACGTAACTTACAAGAAATATGTTTTCTTATACAATAATATAAATAGGGCAACTAAAGAGATAAAACTCTAACCTAGTTTACACGCCTAAGGAGAATACATCTCCTCTTGGCCGCCCTCTTTACTCTCTCTCCTATATTTTATGTCACCGAATACTCCCTCCAACCTAATCATCAAGAGGTTTGGATTTGATGTGAACTAGAATTGATATTCGTGCTCACGTGATATCAATCTGACGAGAGAGACTTGCGCAAGATTAGTGATCGTGACATACGAAGATCGTAGTTCAAGTAGAAAGTCTTCCGCTTCGCTCAAAGTTCAAGTTCGCACGAGGTAACTCATGATTACTATTAGATAATGAACTTGATTGGTATATATATAATCCTTCATTGGTATCAGAGCCTATATGCTTGATTGCTCGTTTCGTTACGTCATGAATTGCGTGCTTTTGTTTTTGAGTTTGTTTAAAAGTTTTACCTGATAACGAACCAAATGAGTTTTATTATTTCATGTATAAAACGATTTTATTTTTGAGAAAATTTTATATGTCTGAGTTCCCTATGACGAGCTGAACAACATATTAAATTCTCGTTGAAATCCATTGGGTATTTTTCAAAATATAGCAAGCCCAAGTTTTGTTGAAAATTTGATTTTTCCGAAACTTTGCATTTTATTTTGACCAATTTATTTTCTGTAAAATCGTGGTTTTATGGTATGTACTTGTAATACTTCGCGAGGGATTTCCAACGAGATATTATATGCTTAATTTGGACTTAAAATGAACATTCTACGGCGTCAAGAAGTTGGCTCGCGGATCACGTTCGCGAATCGATTCGAGGGTCGATCCAAGTTATAAAAAGGATTCCCATCTTCTCCACTCTAGGCTATGTGCGTGCCTCTTGTGGCACTCCTTTAGATACAAAAAAGTACACGACTGGAAAGTACTCAACGATACGAATCCAACAACACCGTCCGCGAGTTCATCAGAGTTCGGGAAGGCGACGAAGGGAATACACTCTCCGGCTGGGCAAGTGAGACGACAGATTAGTCAACCAGTCAACTATTGACTAGTCAATAGGTCAATAGTCAACACGCGGCGTGTGCCACATCGCATAGAGGGCCCATTTTTTCTTAAAGCCAGCTGATGATGACATCTGCCATGTCATCGGTCCAGTTAGCGCCACGTCGGCCCTAGGGCTGATTCAATATCCAGCCACCGCCTATGTGTCACAAAAGTGACGCCCACTCTCGAGTAGGTGGCGCGAGGGGCACGTGGTATGCTTCAGGCCACCATTTTTTGTCACCTTCCAGGAGTTAGACTAATTTGGGACTTCGAGTCCAATGGTGGCCTTTGTTTTAATCAATTAAGCTTGGAAGTATGTTTTGTTTTAATCAATTGCTTGGAAGTATGTGTTTTTGATTTTTTATTGCATACAATCTTGTTTTTGAATTATTAAAAATTCAAAAATAGCTTTTAAATTCAAAATGTTTTTGTCCATTATGTTATTGTATGGGATTGTTAAGATTTTTTTTAAAATTCTTTGTGAATTAAACTATTTTTAAGTCATTTTTTTTTGCATATTTAATTGTTGTTTTTGGCTTTAAAATTGCAATTGGGACTATCACGAGACCCAATAATTTTAATTTCTATAGTGAAAATAGTTTTGTACATAATATGTGTTGTGATGAATTTGTTCTATCTAATTTCTATTGTTTAAATTATCAATTTATGAATATTTTTATGTTGTGCATACTTTAGTTGTGATTACGAGCCTCATGATTTTTCCCCCTTCGTGTATGATGTAATTATGTTTAGTAATTGATTTTTGAAACAAAAGTGAATCGAAATATATATGCTTATGTCTTTTTCTTACATCAAATTGTAGTGAAATGACTTCTAAAAATGTAATCGCTAACCTTAACAAGGGTGAGAAATTGGATGGCACCAACTATA